>JAQBSW010006005.1:0-52186 GCA_029291075.1 Eudiplozoon nipponicum
ATGGATATGAATGTATGCTATAGTTCACCGAAATTGAGAATTACATCTATTTCTGAACACCTGTAACTCCAGTAAATCAATACTAATTTGTTACTAGGTTCGCAACACCTGATACATACTTGCATATATATTAGGCCTCCGCAACAAGTTGTATTAACTATTATAAATCAATATTTCATTTGTTTACAATTCTTTAGCGCTTTTCTTATTCAGAAAGCCCGTGTTTGTTTGTTTAATCGAATTATTTGTGTTTTGCAAGTGATAAAGTAATATTCTATTTGTTTACATTCCTTTAGTTAGCGTTTAAGACGAGCGAAAATTTTCACATTATTTCCAATCTGGCATTCGAGATAGACGTTCCTGGCTCTATTAGTATTACTCTAACGTATTTGTAGAAAAAAGGGAGAATTATCTTAAGTGAGTTCTCAAATTTTATAGTATACATAATTGAATTCATGAGAAATAAAGGTTATTCATTTATATTATTTAGAGTTTATGGACACGCTATTCCATATAAATTTTAAAATGTTATGCAAATATAAGCTAACTTTTTGTTAAGCGGTTAATTGTGTTGATTTGTTATATTCAAAATTTTGTCTTCATTGTTTCTTCATCAATAGACAAGTCGATTTACGGTTTTAAAGTAATACTTATAAAATCTTCTGTGCTTTTATATAAAACTAGAATTTGCTCTCCTAAGAGAGGTTATTTTATTTCCTGGACGCCAATTGTTAATTTTTTTACTTGATTCTTTCAAAAATATCGTTCACATTAGAGGAAGCAATCTTTGATTCCTGGTCAAATTATATAGATGAAATTTATAGCTATCTTCAAATGTGTGCATTTTTGCATTATATATTAATGAGTTCATTTATTGATACTCTAGATATTTCGAGGTCGCCAACTAAGTAGGGTCAAATCTGGTCTGGAAACCTTCTATACCTTACAGTGTTTCCGGTTATCTGGCTGTTACCCTTACTAAAGTAGATTTTATTAGCAAATTTGCGTCAGGCACTCCACTACTATTTAACGAGTTAATTGGAAAACCTTATATATTGGCAATTGAGCACTCAGAAATTTATTAATAGTATTAGTCACCAAAAGGATTAAGTTAAGGATCATTTGTAGGATGTCTCTAGACGAAACTCACTTGATACTTGTTAAGACCCACTAAAATTTAAAAAAAATATTTCACATTAAATTAAATATTGACTAAATGTTTGATTATGAATGTTAAGTTGTCTTAATGGAACATATCCGGATTGAATTGCAGGTTTCATGAATGCTAGTCTGTGACACATAATTAATTTCATACTCGATATAATTTCTTATAAATCTAATGATTTGCAAATAACAAAGGTAACTTATTCGCACTCGATGAAATACTGTATATAAAAGGAGGGTTCTTAGACAATTATAACAATAGTCTATTCTTACACAGTATTGTATTTACTTTTTTATTTATGAAAATCTTGCATTTATAAACAGTCTTTAGTTAAAGAAATTAATTTGGTTGAGCATGCCACAAATCAATATTTTGCACATATGTATTAGGTGTTGCGAACCTAGTAACAAATAATTTCAGTTTTGACCTGAAGGATAAAACAAAGAGAGCATGAACGGAAAGTATAACCTCATGCACATTCGTTTCGTGCTTACTGGCGATTCATTAGTAGGAGCCGGTATTACGCCCTATAACCACTATATATGTGGGTGAGGAATGTGGGATAATAGGACGATACAATCTCCAAGGACGAATGTGTAAACCTGTAGTAGAGGAGCTAACATCATATAGTCTCGACATTGCCACATCAACGATATCTTACTCTATATAATATATATACCGAGTCTATAAAAGTTGCTAACACTATGACTATTGTGTTAGTAACCGATACCAACATTATAGTCCCCAAAAGGTAAATGGTACTAACACTTTGGTTTTCAAGTTGGTACATGGTACTAACATGATGGATATGAATGTATGCTCTAGTTCACCGAAATTGAGAATTACATCTATTTCTGAACACCTGTAACTCCAGTAAATCAATACTAATTTGTTACTAGGTTCGCAACACCTGATACATACTTGCATATATATTAGGCCTCCGCAACAAGTTGTATTAACTATTATAAATCAATATTTCATTTGTTTACAATTCTTTAGCGTTTTGCTTATTCTGAAAGCCTGTGTTTGTTTATTTAATCGAATTATTTGTCTTTTGCAAGTTGTAAAGTAATATTCTATTTGTTTACATTCCTTTAGTAAGCGTTTAAGACGAGCGAAAATTTTCACATTATTTCCTATCTGGCATTCGAGATAGACGTTCCTGGCTCTATTGGTATTACTCTAACGTATTTGTAGAATTAAATAAAATAGTAAATACCATACTGTGTAAGATTAGATTATTGTTCAAATTGTCTAAGAAACCTTCTTTTATATACAGTATTTCATCGAGTGCGAATAAGTTACCTTTGTTATTTGCAAATCATTAGATTTATGAGAAATTAATTCGAGTATGAAATTTATTGTGTGTCACAGACTAGCATTCATGGAACCTGCAGTTCAATCCGGAAATGTTCCATTAAGACAACGAAACTTTCATAATCAAACATTTATTCAATATATAATCTAATGTGAAATTTTTTTAGTGGCTCCTAACAAGAACCAAACGAGTTTCGTCTAGAGACATCCTACAAATGACCCTTAACTTAAGCCTTTGGTGACTAATACTATTCATAAATATCTGAGTGCTCAATTGCCAATATATAAGGTTTTCCAATTAGATCGTTAAATAGTCCTGGAGTGCTTGACGCAAATTTACTAATATAATCTACGTTAATAAGAGTATCAGCCAGATAACCGGAAACACTGTAAGGTATAGAAAGTTTCCAGACCAGTTTTGACCCTACCATGTTTGCGATCTCGACATATCGACAGTGCCGATAAATGAACTCATTAATATATAATGAAAAAACGCAAATTTAAAGATAGCTATAAATTTGATCTTTATAATTTGAATATGAATCCAAGATTGCTTCCTCTAATGTGAACGATATTTTTAAAAGAAACATGTAAAAAAGTTAATAATTCGCGTCCAGGAAATAAAATAATCTATCATAGGAGAGCAAATTCTAGTTTTATAAAAAAAACACGGAAGATTTTATTAGCATTAGTTTAAAACCGTAGATGGACTTGTCCATTGAAGAAGAAACAATGAAGACAAAATTTTGGATATAACAGTTCAACAAAATTAACCGTTTAATGAAATGTTAGCTTATATTTGCAAAACATTTTAATATTTATATGGAATAGCGTGTCCATAAACTCTAAATAGTATAAATGAAAAAAACATTTATGTCTCATGTAT
The DNA here is from genome assembly GCA_029291075.1 of Eudiplozoon nipponicum. Classification (NCBI taxonomy): domain Eukaryota; kingdom Metazoa; phylum Platyhelminthes; class Monogenea; order Mazocraeidea; family Diplozoidae; genus Eudiplozoon; species Eudiplozoon nipponicum. The sequence continues at coordinate 3,369 of JAQBSW010006005.1, forward strand.
TCAATTATGTATACTATAAAATTTGAAATCTCACTGAAGATAATTCTCCCTTTTTCTACAAATTCGTTAGAGTAATACTAATAGAGCCAGGAATGTCTATCTCGAATGCCAGATTGAAAATAATGTGAAAATTTTCGCTCGTCATAAATGCTAATTAAAGGAATGTAAACAAGTAGAATATTACTTTACAACTTGCAAAAGACAAATAATTCGATTAAACAAACAAACACAGGCTTTCTGAATGTTAGTACTATGTACCTTTTGGAGACTATAATGTTGGTATCGGTTACTAGTGTTAGTAACTTTTACAGATTCGATATATATATTATATAGAGTAAGTTAGTGTTGAAGTGGCATTGTCGAGACTATACAATGTTAGCTACTCTACTACACGTTTACACATTCGTCTAGGAGATTGTATCGTCCTATTTTCCCACATTCCTCACCCAAATATATAGTGGTTATAGGGCGTAATACCGGCTCCTACTAATGAGTCGCCAGTAAGCACGAAACGAATGTGCATGAGGCTATACTTTCCGTTCATGCTGTCTTTGGTTTATCCTTCTGGTCACAACTGAACTAATTTGTTACTAGGTTCGCAACACCTAATACATATTTGCAAAATATTGATTTTTGACATGCTAAACCAAATTAATTTCTTTAACTAAAGACTGTTTATAAATGCAAGATTTTCATAAACAAAAAAGTTAATACAATACTGTGTAAGAATAGATTATTGTTCTAATTGTCTAAGAACCCTCCTTTTATATACAGTATTTCATCGAGTGCGAATAAGTTACTTTTGTTATTTGCAAATCATTAGATTTATAAGAAATTATATCGAGTATGAAATTAATTATGTGTCACAGACTAGCATTCATGAAACCTGCAATTCAATCCGGATATGTTCCATTAAGACAACCAAACTTTCATAATCAATCATTTATTCAATATTTAATTTAAAGTGAATTTTTTTTAAAATTTTAGTGGGTCTTAAGAAGTATCAAGTGAGTTTCGTCTAGAGAAATCTTACAGATGACCCTTAACTTAAACGTTTTGGTGACTAATACTATTAATACATTTCTGAGTGCTCAATTGCCAATATATATGATTTTCTATTTAGATCCTTAAATAGTCGTGGAGTGCTTGACGCAAATTTGCTAATAAAATCTACTTTAGTAAGGGTAACAGCCAGATAACCGGAAACACTGTAAGGTATAGAAGGTTTCCAGACCAGATTTGACCCTACTCAGTTGGCGACCTCGAAATATCTAGAGTATCAATAAATGAACTCATTAATATATAACGCAATAGGCACACATTTGAAGATAGCTATAAATTTCATCTATATAATTTGACCAGGAATCAAAGATTGCTTCCTCTGTTATATCCAAAAATTTGTCTTCATTGTTTCTTCTTCAATAGACAAATCCATCTACAGTTTTAAAGTAATGCTTTTAAAATCTTCTGTGTTTTTTTATAAAACTAGAATTTGCTCTCCTATTAAAGATTATTTTATTTCCTGGACGCGAATTATTAACTTTTTTACTTATTTCTTTTAAAAATATCGTTCACATTAGAGGAAGCAATCTTGGATTCATACTCAAATTATAATGATCAAATTTATAGCTATCTTTAAATTTGTGCCTTTTTCGTTATATATTAATGAGTTCATTTATCGGCACTGTCGATATGTCGAGGTCGCAAACATGGTAGGGTCAAAACTGGTCTGGAAACTTTCTATACCTTAGTGTTTCCGGTTATCTGGCTGATACTCGAACCTGGGCGCGTCTGCTTCGGAATCTGGTGCTCTAACCACTGAGCCATCCTACCGCGCACTACACTGCACACAATTTTCGGTTATATACTAACTAATGTAACTTGGTTAGTCTATTTTTCCTTTAGGTGGATCTCATATGGCATCCATTTAGACACAAAGTTCCAACTAATCATCCCCAATCTGTCATTTCTGAACAGACAGAACTATTACTGAACACCTGTTTCTTCAGTAAATCAATACTAAGTTGTTACTAGGTTTGCAACACCTAATACGTACTTGCATTTATATTAGCTCTCCGCAACAAGTAGTTTTAACTGTTATAAATCCATATTTGATTTGTTTACATTTCTTTAGCGCTTTTCTTATGCAGAAAGCTTGCATTTCTTTGTTTAATCGAATTATTTGTGTTTTGCAAATGATAAAGTAATATTCTATTTGTTTACATTCCTTTTGTTAGCGTTTAAGATGAGCGAAAGTCTTCACATTATTTGCAGTATGGAATTCGAGATAGTCGTTACTGGCTCTATTAGTTTTACTGTAGCGTATTTGTAGAATTAAGCGAGAGTAATCTTAAGTTGGTTCTCATATTTTCTAGTATATATTATTGAATTCATGATAAATTAAGTTTTTTATTTATATTATTTAGACTTTATAACATTGTAATTTGCTCTTCTTGGAAAGTTTGTATTATTTCCTTGCAGTCTGTTTTTATTTTTTACGTGTTTCTTTCAAAATATATCGTTAACATTAGAGGAAGCATTCTGTAATTAGTACTCAATTTATCTTGTTAGGAATAGTGTAAAGTGAATTTTAGACCACTAACTCCACAGATTATCTATCATTTTGTAGTTGGTGAGGTACTAGCACTGCACCGATGTTCCTTATACATGAGTTTCCTCTTTATTTTGCAATTTCTGTCTTTCGTTTATGTATTCCTGAACGCAATGACAAAACCGTGACGTTGGCTAATTACTTAACTTTGTAGTATTTGTGAGAGTAACATTAAACACACCGTGAAACCCTGAGCAGATACTATGTAGTAAGAAGAAAGCAACACTAAATCCTCTCGACTAGATTCCTCAAATACTTTTGTGAATGAGCAGTGCTTCCTACGGCGTTTAGCATCACAACAGTAAGGCGCATCACGCGGTTTATCCTTATATGTGGCTAAACAAAAGCGTAGATCTACACTCCGAGTACCTGCTAACTATGTTGGCAAGAAAATTAGTTCGGCTTCAACCCATGAGCTGCTAAAAAGCACGCACTGAATATAACTTTTTGAAGCATTATACAAGAAATAAATAATTGGAGGATGACGACACAAAATTCTGCAGCACGTCGGTTGGCCTGAAAATGTAGAAAGAAATGATTTGCTGACTTATTTTGTTAGCATCGAAGGTCGTATTTGGTTCACTTGCGTGTGTGGGGTCTATACTTTTAACACAGTCTTGCCTCTACACATTGTTACTGAGGCGAGAAATCCGTTGGTTAAAGAAAGAATTTGTCTGTAAGCAGATTTGCAATAGAAATTGCATCCAACAGGACTGTGGAGCCACAGTTCCACTAACAAATACTTTTAGCTTGCAATTTATCCAAATAAATGTTTGGTCTCGAAATTGTCATTTATGTGAAATCGAATCCTGCTTGGTTTTCAGACAAAGGATTAATATTCATACATTTTTATATGTCGGTTGTTCAATACGCTTTGTGTTTACGTCGACTTTCACTCTTTACTATGACGTAATTTTTGTATAACCATTGGTTGATTTAAATAAAACTATAATGACCTAAGACGATTGTTCGTCTATCCTACTCTCGATCAAATAGTGACGTTAGTAGGAATATGAAAATTGGTAACTATTTCATTAGGCTTGGACGTAATAATTTCATTGTGGAAAAAGGAGTGTGCAAATTTATTGCCATAGCACATTTCTTTCTGTTGGCAGCTGTGTCGCCATTCTTCAATATGAAATATCCTCGCTTCAACTGATGGCTAAATTATAATTAGCTTTATGCTTACGCTTTTAATGTGGCTAATTAATGGATATACGCATAATAATTCACTCGCACTCTCTCTCTCTCTCTACTCATTGCTAACTCTCTCCTCCTCTTCCTACTCTTTTTCTTTCTAACACTACTCATCTTTCTCGCCTTCCCACCCTCTGACACCTTCTCTGCCGTCTTCCCTCTCTCTTCTTTACACTGTCCCTCTCGCTACCCCTCTCTATTTCTCTTTCGCTTTCGCTCTCTCACTGATTCTATCTTTCTCACTCACTATCTCTCTCCCTCTCACTTACTCTCATTTTATCTTTACTTGCTATATCTGACCCTCTTTCTTCCTTATTATCCATCAAAATCTCACTCAGTCTCACTCTGTTTTTCCTCTTCCTTTCTGTTTTATCCTCTCATCATCTCTCGCTCACATGTTTTCTTCCTCAAACATTTTACATCTCACGTGTAATTTCTCTCTTGCTCTCTTCTCCAAATATCTCCCTCTCTCTATCCTTCACTCCCTATATATCAATTTCTCTATCGCTCTCTCTTTCTATAAAACTCTCGCACTTTAAATATCTCCCTTTTCTCTCCTCCCTCTATCTGCCTTATTTTATCTTCTTTTCTTTTTCCACTCAAATTCTCCCCACCACTCTTTCTCTCTTTGAGTTTTTGACTCTTTTTCCATCCCTCCATCTCTCATTAACTATCTCTTTCACTCACTGCCTCTCCTTACCAGTCATTCTCTCTTACTGTCACGCTCTCATTCATTCACCCCCCTTAAATCGTACTCCGTCTCTCATTCTCCCTCTCACTCCCTCTATATGATGTGCGCTCTATCGCAATCGCGCACACACTCTCTCTCTTCCTGTCTTCTTCTATCTACTTCGCTCTCCCTTTCAGCCATTCTCCCTCTTTATCTCACATTATATATTTCGCATTATCTTTTTCTTCCTCTGTCTCCTTCTCTCTCTCTCCTCTATTGCTCCCTCATTCTCCATCACTTTATCAATTCTTCCTATTCTAATTCTTTAAACATCCACCTCTTGCCCCACCCTTTTTCTCTCACTATAACTCTCTCACACCTTCCTGCCCAGTTTGAACTAATTTTTTTCGAATACGCAATTTCATTTATATATATGTATATATATATATGCATATAGATTTGTATATATATATATATATATATATTAGTTTTTATTCTACGTTTTGTCATTCACGTTAGTTTTGCTAGATTTTTCGATGACTGGTTTAAAGTTATATATTTAAACAAATGTTGTCGAGGTTATCAGAAAATTTGGAAACTGACATTCTTGGAGTTCTGATTGTTTGGATTTACATTCTCGGCATATTTTTTATTTAGTTTGTTGCTTTGAAGGTGTATGGCCGAAATCATTTTATGAATTTAACCCCAATTCTACTTTAACACACATTCGTATAAGATTTTTTCACGTAAAACCGTTCAGTATTTCTAGACCAAATATATATTGCTTTCTAGAGCGTAATATCAGCACCTACTAATGAGATGCCAGTTTACATGTGTATGTATCTTTCATTTCTACTGCTCTGATATATCATTATGGTTCTATTCGAGCTAATTTGTTCTTCGGCATGCTATTTGTAATACAAAATAACAGTATTTTTAAACCTGGTGACTGTGCTATCATGACATATTGATCCACAGTGTTTTGCTTAAGTACATCTCTGGCACTCCGATGTGAGTTAATGCATATTTGAGTAATTTGTTTACGGAATGTTCAGGTGAGCAGAGTCTTTCAATATAAGTCTTTGGGATTTTTAGGGTTTTTAATCTTAATTTTTATGAAAACCATAAGACTGATCAGTTAGAAAAGATACAGCACACCCGGTCCAAATGCGTCAGTGCGTGCGACTGGCGGTATTTTTGCTATGTTGTCAGACGACCGGTTCAATACAATGGGAATGGTATTTACTTCAAGCTCACAAACTTGATTTAAATTAAGTTTCATTTTAGATCAGTTTATTACACGATTGGTTAGAGTTAAATTAATTTTATATTTGACGGTTTCGAAATGAATAAATTTTCCAACAGTCTAAATTAACTAATTCTGGCTTTATTTTTCCCTTGTTGCTTATTTTATGTGTAAAATCCTTATACTTCAACAGCAACAATATCTACAAATGAAGCGGTGGGAAATTGAGCAAGAACAAGAAAATAGCCAGTTAATCTTACAAGAATTGCTTAATCAGAAAGGGGAGCTGCTGTATATGGAACCTAATGCAACTTCTGTGCCCCATGGGGAGGTAAATACTTTTCTTATAAACGTGTGATGAAAACTGTCACTTGCTCTTAAAATATATTTTTCTAACCGGTATGTAATATTTTTTCCTATGTATTTGATCATTGTACTTACATGACCGATAAGGGTTTATTGCTGTTTTTATAAAGCCCATGGTTTAACCAATCATAAACGGAGGACTGAATTAATCTTTCAGATTGTGCCCTTTTCCTATTCTGGATTAAACTTAAACATTCATCTCGTGCAATTCTGCTCATTAAATATTATCATTCGGATTGAGTCTTATTTTGGTAATTTATTGTCGTTATTTAATTTACTCCATTATTGCTGATTTGTACATTTTGGTATCCTTGTATTGCGTCAATAAGTAAATGTGCGAAAAATATTTAAAAGAACGCACTTGATCTGCTCGAGGACAAACAGGAACTACGGGTTTTCTAATTTGCGCACAATTGCGAAAATTTCACTCCTTAAAAGTTACTCAAATGTGCCAATCTACTTACTTCATAGTGTTTGCTAAGCTAGTGCGAAATGATAAGGCAAATGGAGACAAACATTGATAGAATCGACTAGAGAAACCATATTTGTCAACAATGAATTTCAATAAGCTTCAAATTATAATTGGATGAACATCTGCTCGATTACTGCTTACGAATTGTCATGAAATATTTTGGTGATGCGCATTTAAAAAATTGGTTTATCATTCTAATTTGATTTTGCTTATTATAAGGGCAATGCACTTAAAACTTCGTAACAATTTATATAACAGTTAATAAAGAAAAATTTATTTTAAAATATTGCAGAAATTCCAAATGCACATTATACTGATTCAAGCAGTTTTAGATTAAGTGTTTGAAAATTGGTACCAGATTAAAATGGTTGACATAAAACATGTGGTATTTTATATATCGGATATGTTAGATGTTATAAATAATTCTTAACATTTTATCATTTTACGGTCTCCATCTATATGTCTAAATCTCCCAAAATTTTATTATTTAAAATTCTGAATTTTGCTTACATTGTAGCACGTCTTATATGCAAACTCGTATATACCTCAACAGCAAAATAAACTACAAATCGAAACGCATCAAATATACCAAGAGCAATCACAAAATAGCCTGATAAACTTGGAGGAATGGCGTAATCAGAAAGGAGAAATTCTGAATACGGAAGCAAAAGCAATGTTCGTGCCCCAAGGGGAGGTAAATGATTTTCTTATATTTGTGTGTCGAAAATTTTAATTTTCTCTAAAAATAATTTAGCTTTTCTAAACTGTATGAAAAATTCTTGCGTTTTTATTCGATCATTGTAATTAAGGCGAAATAATAGCTTATTATATTTGTTATGGCGCCTATATTTTAACAGGTCTTAATAGTTTGGTAGAATTAACATTCTGATGGCGTATTTATCTTATGTTTTGAATTATAAATGAATCTACACCTCGTGCAATTCTGCATTCTATTTAATCCAATTTGCACAATGACGTAATATTTTAAACCTAGCCATAATGTAAAAACGTACTTATTGCGGTTGTGTATATTTAAACATTTATTTCGTCCAGTGGTGTAAATCTTTGCCTTAATCTAAAATAAATACTTATTAATGATGTGTATACTTAGCTCCCATTTTATTAAGCATACTCGCATATTTTCTAGATGCATTAAAATAAAATTCATGCAGTTCCTCTCACTCTCGAATTGCAATACGGATATCATCGGCCTACAGTTGTCGATCTTCTGGGCTACTCAGGCGCTTTTTATTCTTTGGCACGTAATTCGTCGTAGCGAGCAATGCTTACTGATGGCATTTGGCCAAAAGTGCTAAAATTCTTGAAGTTTATCAGCCTGGATTTACATGAGAACGTTCCATATACAATTGGGACGGGCGTTTGTTTATAAAGTGTTATTGCCCAATCTTCGTTCAATTATTCCTTAAATCAAAACCCTGCTTGAGAAGGACAAATAAATTGCTCACCAGGCTACCAATGCATGTTCTGCCAATTTCTTGAAACACAGAAGAAGACCATCAATCTCAGATTGCATCGTAGGGCCAGATGGGAGATGTAATTTGTTTAGGCTAGTGCACTGTCGGGGACGGCAAGTTTTATTTCGAACTTACCAGACTGTCAAATGCTTAAAATCACGAAGATTATTGTTTCTCAGATAAGAAAATGGCCAACCTGCTTTAAATACACGAATAACAATATTGTAACAGGCGGCTCCGCGTTACAATGCAACGATGTTCAATTTTGACAAATATAGTGCTCTTTAAGATCAAATAGTCTAATTCTGTTTTTCACAATATTTCTCTTAACTGTGATTTTAGAAAAAATCTCTGTTATTTTCAAGCAGTTTTAATTGAGATTTCTTGAACTGCAACTTTAATTGTAATTAATAGGGTTTTGTTTAATAAATTTACACACCCGCGCGCAATACGCAGGTAACATGCGGTCGATTATAGTGCCTATGTGGATTTATTGACTTTCTTTGCACTAATCTCAGTTTACATTATTAAGATCAGTTCAGATATGATTCCACGCATCTGGACATCAGATGTTCCTCAATCACATTCACAAAATTCTATAGTTCAATGGATTATTATAATTGAAACATGCAAAACCTAGCAAACAGTGGAATAATTATTTGTGATGTTTTTTCAAGACTGCTTTTACACGATTTTTATCCAACAATTATCAGTGACAATATTTACCAGTGACTTTAAACCAAATTTTTAATCAATCTGAATTTATATCATCATATATTTTCAATTATTTACATGTATTCATCACGATTCAGATAATTACTTGTGTATAAGACATTCAATTGTGTTGAAAATATATCAATTTGTTGCCGTCTGGAGCACGGTCCATTTTGTTTAACTGTGAATTGATTCATGCTTGGCTGCACCACTTGCAATAAACGTCTGAAAGTGGATGAGTTTTCTTACTTAAATCTTCGGAAAATGTCAGGGACTGATCATGGAACGGGTGGGGATAACAACCACCATGAAAATGTAGGAAATCATTACTAAATAGACAGCTACCCCGCAAAAGCTATTACTATAACTACAAAACATCCTACAATATAACAGTAAGATGCAGTTTGTTGCGGACAACTAATATATATGTAATTATGTATTAGGTATTACGCACCTAGTAACAAATTAGTTCAAATATGACCAGAAGGATAAACCAAATTAAGCATGAACGGGAAGTGTAATCTCATGTGCACATTCGTTTCGTGCTTACTGGAGACTCACCAATAAGTGACAGTATCACACCCTATACCCACAGTATTATGGGTGAGGAATGTGGGACAATAGGAAAGTAAAATCCTCTATACGAATGTTGTAGAGCTAGATTCATATAAAATCTTCAACGATACGACTTGAAAGCCAACTCACTATATATAATATCTATACCGAGTCTGTAAAGGTAACCAACATTATGGCTGTTGTGCCCGTATATGATTCCAACACTATGGTTGCCGAAAAGTTACATGGTAGCAACACTATGGTTGCCGCGCCGGTACATTGCACCATCACAATGAATTTCAAGGTATGCTAAAGTTCAACAAAATTGACAATTACAACAAATTCTGAACACATGGTATTCCAGCAAATCCAATCCAGTAAGCACGAAACGAATGTGCACATAAAATTATATTTTCCGTTCATACAGATTTTTGTTTATCCTTATGGTCATAATTAAATAAATTTGTTACTAGGTACGCAACATCCAATACATAATTGTATATATGCTAGCTTTCCACAATAAACATTATCTAACTTTAAACAATAATTGATTGCACGGGTGGTGGTAACAATACTACATATCACGTTTGTCATCTTGAAGTAAACACCAATCCCATTTTATTTAACCAGTCGTCGAACAACAAAACAAAACTACCGTCAGTCACAACGAACTGACGCGTTTCGACCTTCCATGATCATCATCAGTGTACGATGGCAAACTGACTAGTGAGAATCAAACCGCATTGAAAATATATATGGAAAGCAAAAATAGATAGACAATTATTATTAAAAGCCTTTAGACTTTTAAAAAAAAGCAAAACATTTCAGTCAAAATGGATTTTCAATTAAATTTGCTTTACCGGGCTCTGGTTTGAAAATGAAATACTAAAATATGTGTTTATTGCCATATATGTTATAATTGATTTTTCAAGCATCCATTAGTTCGTTTGAGCGATGTGCGCCATTAAGTTTTTAATTGTAAATGCAGAGTAACTTCATCTGACATTTTTCACGCCACAAGCAGATTTTTGCTGCCTTAACACCTAATCCATCGACCAAAAGAGTTTAAAATCAATGTTGCATTTTGCCATTGGTTACCACTTAAACAATATATATATTATTTTTAAGAATATTTCTTTTTGCAGTATTTGCTTTTATTAATATAAAAAAGTTGCTTGGTTTTCCTGAGTTTTGTGTCTCGCAAACAAATCTTTCGATTCCGAGCATTGTACTGGTTGATAGTCTTCTTTCTTACTTAATTAATACAAATTGTACTTTGAATCATTGAACGGGATTCATTTGATGCTCAAAATGTGTTGCTTTTTTAATTGAAAGTAAATAAGCGTGTTAGCGTTTACTCATTTTGAATTCATTTCAAGAGCTCTCACTAAGTGGGTATCACAATTGACTTCATGTTATGCAATAACAGGTAATATGCAATTTGTCAATTATTGAAATAATTATTCGATAGCAGGCGTTGTAACTGCTGTAAGCATTTTTCATTATGATTTTATGATTCAAAATATTATTTATTTTAAACATTTGTCTTAGGAAATAATTCGATAAATTTATGCAAACGTTTATCAATCGTTTAATACCAAGCTTTGCAAGATATTATTAACGTTATCAATTTTGTTTACAGTGCCAGGGAGTTCCATGGCTGCGGAAGGGAGTTATACAGCTCCGAACTAACAATATTTTCTGAGCATAGTTAACAATACAAATTGCAATTTTCTAGCAATAACAAGGCTGTACATTAATTTCATAGTGTAAATTGGAATTAGTTTGACTTTTAAATTTAATTTTATTTATTTGCACCAGTTTTACCGTTTGCAATATCATCATTGCGAGCTTGCAATAAATTCTTATCTTATTGTATCTAACTAATCTCAGAACAAAGTAAAACTCACGTATCTACAAATGAATATCTATTTAAATGTAAATAAAAAGGCAAAACAAAATAGAAAGACGTAAACATGGATAGAGTGTGAAACAAGGGAATCCAAACAATTTCGTGTGTCACGTCCGGTTCAAGATCAATGCCTGAACATGCTTCTTCTGTTTCCATAAATCCGGCTGCAATTTGTTTATCCATAAATCTTCGTATATTGCTAGTTCCCTTTTGTTTATTCATTTAGTAATTATTTAAAATGCTACGTCTGGAGAACATACGTGTGATGTTTCAACGATCTGTTGCGCAATTGCAGACGCGTATTCACCATTTGATTTAAAACGTGTTTAAGTTACAATGTACTCTCATTCGAGTAATTAACCGTCAGGTCAACCAACCTACGTAAGTTGATCGATAACTTGCGCATGTATATTGGTACATAATAAGTGATGTCGACATTAATGGCTATTTCTCTTTGATTGTAAATAACGACAAGGTTGTTACCTTAAATAACGCTCAAAGTTTAGCTGCATTAACTGTGCGTGTTAATGCCACTTCAACTCTCTTTTGTGCCTTTGGGGAAACTGCATCCTCCTTAAATAGGATATTCAGGTAGACTGTTTACTTTTCTGGTCCGCAATACGTCTGTTTCTGTTTAATTCCTCCTTTAATAATTGATTCAATTAACTTTTCATGGTAGTCAATATGCCTTAAATGGTTAATTGATTCATTATATTCACTGTCTTTGAAATCTTCACTAAACCTGTCAATGCTTGAAAAACAGCCAATAACTTATGATTATTTATATTTAAAAAGGCATAAAACTGCTGTAATGTAAATACTGTGCAGACAACTTTGGTTTATGGTAAATAGTTCCAATTAGTTTACCATATATATATATATATATATATATATATATATATATATATATATATATATATATATATTATATATATATATATATATATATATATATATGTTACTATACTTATACAACTAATCGCAAACGGTTTTGTCTTTTTATATTTATCTAGGATTTGATGCCTTTTAAATGCCAGGACGCAGGCAGTGAGGCAGAATTTCAGGATTCAACGGATGATAGCAGCAAATCAATAAACCTTCCTGACGAAACTGTGTATAGTCCACGAGAAGAGGATGCCATTGATTCTATGTTGGAATCTTATTCCGATATTATCAATCAGGGCGAAGAAAATCAACAAATCTTTTCGTTAGAAGGCATCGAAGAAGTCTATCGATATCTTTGTAATTGATAAATAAATGACATTGAAAACTTTTCCGATTAACTAAGATAAGTATTTTATCTCGCAAACCTTAGTTACAAATTACGCAACATCATTGGTTAACTGGCAACGTTTTGTGATAAACGCAGCTTTATGTATTAGGTGTTGCGCACCTAGTAAGAAATTAATTCAAATTTGACCAGAAAGATAAACCCAAGATAGTATTGGCTTAACGTATTGGTGCATGCGATCATTTGTTTCGTGTTTATTGTCAACTCAGAATGCGAAGCCGGTACTGTGCTCTATAACCACAATAGATTTGCGTGAGGAAAGTCAGAAAATTGAACGGAACAATCCCCGATGCGAATGTAAACACCCGTAGTAGTGAAGCTAACTCAATATAAAGTCTTCGACCATGCAACTTCAAAGCCAACCCACTGAATATAATATATATACCGTGCCTGTAAACATTACCAACACTAGGGTTGCCGAATCAGCATATGGTCCCAACGAAATGAGTTTAAATATATGCCAAATGTAACTAATATTGAGAATTACAAATACTTCTGAACATCTGTTACCGCTCAAATCTATACCTTTTAGCCTTGTTCGATATTACTTATCTCTTTAAACGAAAATCGTGACATAATGCATTTAAATATATAACCCGAATACACGGTGGGTATTGGGCGTAATACCGGCCCCTTCTGATGATTCGCTAGTAAGAACGAAACGAATGTGCACATGAGATTATACCCACCGTTCATCCACACTTTGGTTTATTCTTCTGATCATATTTGTTCTTATTTGTAAGTGGGTGCGCAAAACCTAACACACAATCGATGATTTGTTATACAATGCTCTGACAACAAATTAAGTGTTAATGGATAAAACACACAAGTATTTGTAGTGCCCTATGGCTAACAACCTTTTAGTTAGCGAAGTTTATATATATATATATATGTATATATATATATATATATATATATATATATATATATATATATATATATATGTTACTCTACTTGTACAACTTACCGCAAACGGTTTTGTCTTTTTATTTTAATCTAGGATTTGATGCCTTTTAAATGCCAGGACGCAGATGGCATTTTTGGCAGTGAGGCAGAATTTCAGGATTCAACGGAAGATAACAGCAAATCAATAAACCTTCCTGACCAAACTGTGTATAATCCACGAGAAGAGGATGCCATTGATTCTATGTTGGAATCTTATTCCGATATTATCAATCAGGGCGAAGAAAATCAACAAATCTTTTCGTTTGAAGGCACCGAAGAGCTCTACTGTATCCTTCCGATTAATAAATAAATGACTTTGGAAACTTTTCCGATTAACTAAGAGAAGTATTTTATCTCGAAAATCTTAACTACAAATTACGCAACATCATTGGTTAACTGGAAAAGTTTTGTGATAAACGCAGCTTTATGTATTAGGTGTTGCGCACCTAGTAAGAAATTCATTCAAATGTAACGAGAAGGATAAACCAAAGATAGTATTGGCTCAACGTATTAGTGCATGCGATCATTTGTTTCGTGCTTAGTGGCCACTCAGCATGAGAAGTCGGTACTGTGCTCTATAACCACAATAGATTTGAGTGAGGAAAGTCGGAAAATTGAACGGAACAATTCCCTATGCGAATTTAAACACCTGTGGTAGTGAAGCTAACTCAATATAAAGTCTTCGACAATGCAACTTCAAAGCCAACCCACTGAATATAATATATATACCGTGCCTGTAAACAGTAGCAACTCTAGGGTTGCCGAATCGGCATATGGTCCCAACGCAATGAGTTTAAATATATGCTAAATGTAACTAAAATTGAGAATTACAAATACTTCTGAACATCTGTTACCGCTCAAATCTATACCTTTTTGCCTTGTTCGATATTACTTATCTCTTTTAACGAAAATCGTGACATAATGCAATTAAATATATAACCCGAATACACGGTGGGTATTGGGCGTAATACCGGCCCCTACTGATGATTCGCTAGTAAGAACGAAGCGAATGTGCACATGAGATTATACCCACCGTTCATCCTCACTTTGGTTTATTCTTCTGATCATATTTGTACAAATTTTTAACTAGGTGCGCAAAACCTAATACACAATTGATGACTTTTTATACAATGTACTGAAAACACAATAATTGTTAATGGATAAAACACACAAGCATTTGTAGTGCGCTATTGCTAACAACCTTTTAGTTAGAGAAGTTTATATATATATATATATATATATATATATATATATATATATATATATATATATATATATATTCATAGTACCCTTCCCATGTGTCGATATCAACGTCTGGTGCGCTTTGAATGCTAGTGAAGGCGGGTGTTTTACTTTAAATAACGCTCGTAATAAATGTGCGTGTTAATGCCGCGTCAACTTTATTTTGTGCTAGTCAGGAAGCTGCACATCCATTAAATTGGATGTTCAGGTAGACTTATTTCGTTTCTGGTCTGAAAAAAGTGTTCTTGTTAACTTCCACTTTTAATAATTGACTCAATTAATCGTTCTACCATTTCTTTCAGGACTTCAAAGTTGGTGCAAAATAGATAAAAGTCATTCTCGTAAAAAGGTGCGATATTCGACGTCTGGCATTGATTGATAATTCGACCGGCATCATTAAACAGTTTTTGATAAAATTAAATAAGACCCGGTATATTACTAGAAAAAATAGGCGACGTATACCAAATCTTGAACCATTGTTTTACACTTTGGCTCCCGTGTGGAACAAGTAATCACAAATTGTTCTGCAAAATTTAATTAAGAGTCACTGGCTTCAACAGTAAAATAGGCCAAGCATAGCATATAAGTCAATGAAGCACTTCACCGTCTGTTTCAAAAGCTTTGAAAAGAGTTTCTAGATATATCGAAATGTAGGATATCGGGCACTTTAAACACGACCAACTCAAAAAGATGGTTGCCTTTGGTGTTTCGTTGTCTGTTTCGGGTAGGCGAGTTGATTTATTAAAATAAATGCAAAATTCATTGAAGTATTATTAAACAGGCTCTTCTCTCGCCACTTCGCATTTATTGCAAAATTGTCCCCTTTCTGACTTCCACATGGAGCAGAATAAATGGCAAGGTGGGCATGTTTCGTGTATGTGGCGCGGATTCCGTCATCTTTTGCGGCATTTAAGTTTTATGTGTATATTTTTATTAAGGACATTTGTTCCTGAGCTTGTTCTTCGAAATTGACGTAATAAATTTGCAATGGAGTTGTTTAAGCAAGAAAATAATTTGCTCTTTGAAATAACTGAGACTCTACTAAAGTGTTATAGCAATTTGAATATCTAAGAGGAGTTGACATTCGACTATGTTACTGAAGTATTTTTTTAAATGTGTTTTCGGAATGCCAGCTTCATATTTTCCAATGCCGCGTTTTGCGTACGCGTGTAGTAGCTTTGCACGGCCAGTTTCACAAAGATCCGTTTGATCACAATTTCCAATTTTGTTTTGTTTAAGATCGGGTTGAGTTTGTATTCGTCCCAATGGAAATGCGGTTCTATCACATTTTTTTACTGGCGACGTTTCGGAAGGTGAATCCCCTTTCCATCTCCAGGCCAATTAGTCTCCTTATATCCACAGCACAATGCTCACAATAGCCGATTAAGCAAATGCGGTAACCTCGTTCCAAAACCGTTCTATTTATATTTTTTTGACTCAACACTGGTTTTAAACATAGAATTTGTCTCAGTAACTAAACTCAATATATAACTATTTGTATTAGCAGACCAATCCTCACCTCAGCTATCTCAAATTCCCGGTTTACATAATCTCACCTCGTGTGCAGAATGTTGTAGGGGAGAGAGAAAGTATCGAACATTTTTTTGTTGTTATAACTGTACTGTTACTATGTCACGGTAATCAAAATTCAAAACTGATAAAGCAAAAACCTTGACTGTCAAAAACTGAATTTTATTTAAAGCCGGGAACTCTATTGTATAAAATGGTGCATGAGGTATTGCGCACATAGTATCAAATTAGTTCAAATATGGAGCAACAAGTTACATAGATGGAAGGAGAGTGTATTTTATAGCGACGATTAGATCAAAGATTAAAGAGAGAAAGGTAGAGAGAGTATGGACAAACGAACGGTTTTCAAAACTAAACGTAACCACAATGCGAAGATAATCAACTCTTAGAAATAATTGCATAAGAATTATGCTCATATGACAAAAATAATTCATTATACCTATATGCATACATATCTAAATATAATATCGTAACATCTGTATATATATATATATATATATATATATATATATATATATATATATAGATATAGTAGAAGGACCATTGGTAGTTGTTAACCATAAATATTTTCTATTATTATTGTTTATTTATTATGTTAGTCTCACCGTATATCAATATATAAAATACATATCAATATGTATAAAAACCTATATATAGATATAAGCAACTGTGTGAGTCCAATATCTCTATATATATATATATATATATATATATATATATATATATATATATATATATATATATAGTTAGCATTGTATATAGAAACAAAAAGCAATTTATTCGTCCCTACTAGGTACTTTTCAATTACTACTCATACTTTTGCCGCCGACAAAGCTCGAATCATTCAAATTTGCCACCCTGCAACACACTTTACAAATTTTATTTAAAATAATAATTTTAAGTTAAATTGGCCTTTTGTTGAGGCGGAGCTTTCGTGGCATTTCGACATATTCTAACTTGCTTGTAAGATTTCTCGATGACATTTTGAGAATTAAGGTTCACGGGAATAAGGTTTTTGAGAAATGTTTCGATTAAGCTAGTCAACAAGGAGAAATACAATCCGCGCAATCAATTATTGTTAAATTGTATTGCTTATATATGTATATGTGGCGAAAGCTGCAAACAGTTAATGTTCGTGACTGCATAGAAATTGTGTAGCCGACATTTCCAGTCAAGTTCAATGTATGCGAGACTGCTAGAGGTGAGAGCCGCATATCTAAATTTGATTTCCATATATATTCAATGCGGTTTGATCCTCGATAATCAGTTTGCCGTCGTACTCTGAGGATGATCAAGGAAGGTCGAAACGCGTCAGTGCGTTGCGGCTGGCGGTAGTTTTGTTATGTTGTTCGACGACTGGTTAAATACAATGGGATTGGTGTTTACTTCAAGCTCGCAAACTTTATTTAAATAATTGTTACTACCACCCGCGCAATCAATTATTGTTAAATTGTATTGCTTATATATGTATATGTGGTGAAAGCTGCAAACAGTTAATGTTCGTGACTGCATAGAAATTGTGCAGCCGACATTTCCAGTCAAGTTCAATATATGCGAGACTGATAGAGGTGAGAGCCGCATATCTAAATTTGATTTCCATATATATTAAATGCGGTTTGATCCTCGATAGTCAGTTTGCCGTCTTTCTCTGATGATGATCATGGAAGTTCGAAACACGTCAGTGCGTTGCGGCTGGTGGTAGTTTTGTTATGTTGTTTGACGTCTGGTTAAATACAATGTGATTGGTGTTTACTTCAAGCTCGCAAACTTGATTTAAATAATTGTTACTACCACCCGCGCAATAAATTATTGTTAAATTGTATTGCTTATATATGTATATGTGGTGAAAGCTGCAAACAGTTAATGTTCGTGACTGCATAGAAATTGTGCAGCCGACATTTCTAGTCAAGTTCAATATATGCGAGACTGATAGAGGTGAGAGCCGCATATCTAAATTTGATTTCAATATATATTAAATGCGGTTTGATCCTCGATAGTCATTTTGCCGTCGTTCTCTGATGATGATCATGGAAGATCGAAACACGTCAGTGCGTTGCGGCTGGCGGTAGTTTTGTTATGTTGTTCGACGACTGGTTAAATACAATGGGATTGGTGTTTACTTCAAGCTCGCAAACTTGATTTAAATAAATAAATAGGAGAAATGCAAGTTTTAATTGAAAAGAATTAAAATGTGAATTATCACTCTTGTATGTAAAACTGAAGAAAAATTGTCAAACTCAAGAGACATTTTGACCATATGCATGGAATCAAAATATTAATTCCTTTATCTATGATAAAAAGAAGTTTTAAGATAGTGTAATTGCAATACAGAGATATTGTAACAGAGCAATTGAAACGACAAATGGTTATTGGATGAAGTTAACAGAATTAACCAAGAAAAAGACGTTAGTAAGATTTGATTAGAAAATACATCAGGCGAAGCATGAAACTGAATTACAAAAACAAAGCCTTATGTTATGGAAATTACTAGCTATATTTAAATCAAGGTTGCGGCATTGGTATAAACACTAGTCCCAATATATACATGTATTTTTCAGTATATTCTAAGCATTGTATAATTTAATAAAGCGATTAATCCACTAGACCGGTTTCGTCATTAATGGGAACTCTACATGTACTATAAAAAAATTTCCGCGGACAGGGTTTGAACATGGGCTTGTCCGCATTTGAATCTGTTAATCTAACCACTGAGTCACCCTGGTGCACGCTGCATACAATTTTCAGGTTAAACTAACGAATATATTTTGGTTAGCCTTTCCTTAATTTGGAGCCTATATGGCATATTTTTAGAGCTAATGTTTCAAATAACAGCCCAATCTGTCATAGATGGAGAAAATTTTGCTAATGAACAACTACCCAGAGCGTTTCATTAATGTCATCATCAGACCACGGCAGATTCGTACTAGAGAGGATACCGTCAAACAGGTTTTCCTAAACTTACCATTTAGAGGCGACGTACCAGCCTCAATAATTGCACGGCGGCTGAATAGAATAACTAAGGACAACTTTCCCAGTGTTAAAGTTAATATGACATTTAGTACACAGAGAATCATGAGGTTGGATGCCAAAGATCAATTGCCAATTCTCTCCAAATCATTCATAGTCTACAAATTCTCATGTATGTGCGGTAGCACATATATCGGACGTACGAAGAAGCAATTGATAAGCAGAATCCAGCAACATTTGCCACAGAAATTGATTAACAAAGGCTTGCCACCGTCAGGAAAATCAGCTATTTCCGATCATATATTCGTAACGGGGCACCTGTTAATTCGACCAATTTCACAATTCTACATAAAGCAAAATCAGAAAAATTATTATTTATCTATGAAGCCCTTTACATAAAACAAAAAGCACCTGACCTTAATATTCAACATGATATTCTCATCGACTGGCCAAGAATAACAAAATTCAACAACAATCTACTAGTATCCAGCCAAGAACAAACAGGCCCTCGACTAGAATCAACAAACATACAATCGGATTGGCAACAAACTGAAGTGGAAATAACAGAGGCGCATACGATGACAGAAGTCTCCAAACAATGTGAGCGTTTAACACTGCAATCCACACTGGCGTTGTTACCTCGTGAAAACGACATTTTTGCGCAACGAGGTGAAACGATCAACTATACTGGGAAAAATAGCACTTGTATATGTAACAGTGAACAATGCGCACAAATGGTTAATTCTCAAGCTATCAAAACAATAATGGCCAGATCTCAGACATCACTTTGCAATACTGCGAGAATGACCTTTACATACAAACACACATACACACAAACACAAACGCATACACACTTTCAAACTAGCCAAAACAAGAAACAGAAGTAAAAACGAGTCAATTTGTTACCACTAGCGTAATCAATTGAAAACCCAAAATGTATAAATATGAATGATTGTATAAGAGATGATTAGTATTCACGAAATAAATGGCCTTTATCCACTTTGTTATTTATGTGTTCTGTTTTCCTAATTATAAATATACGTGTTAAATTAAAAAGGAATGGATATTTTAAATATATATATATATATATATTTATATATATATATATACTTTTGAAATGCGAGCTTTAATAAAATTCATTGTACCCTTCCTTTGAGCTTGAACTGGATGTGTCGCACGCAATTTGATTGGGTTCTATTTTTCAAACTCTCTCTATGTTCACATATTTCTATCTTGTTTGGCTTTCCAATTTATATATAAAGATATGTTCTTTAGTAGATATTTGAGAAGAACATGCGAAAGAAATATTTCTTATATCTGACAAAATTTCCTTTTGTTTTTGCACACAGGAAGGTTACAATGAATATATATATATATATATATATATATATATATATATATATATATATATATATATATATAACTAAACTAATTGGAGCTACTTACCATAAACCAATCTTGTCTGCAAAATATTTACATTACAGCAGTTTTATGCATTTTTTGGCTGCTTTTCAAGCATTGACAGGGTGGTTAGTGAAGATTTCAAAGACAGTGAATTTAATGAAGCAATAAACCATTTAAGGCATGTTGGCTATCATGAAAAGTTAATTGAATCAATTATTAAACGAGGAATTAAAAAGAAACAGACGTATTGCGGAGCAGAAAAGTAAACAGTCTACCTGAATATCCCATTTAAGGAGAATGCAGTTTCTCCAATAGCACAAAAGATAGTTGAAGCGGAATTAACACGTACAGTTAATGCAGTTAAACTTTGATCGTTATTTAAGTGAACAACCTTGTCGTTACTTACAATCATAGAGAAATAGCCATTAATGTGGACATCACTTATTATTTACCAATATACATGAGCAAGTTATGGATCAACTTACGAAGGCTGATTGACCTGACGGTTAATTACTCGAATGAGAGTTCATTTTAACTTAAACACGTTTTAAATCAAATGGTGAATACGCGTCTGCAATTGCGCAACACATCGTTGAAACATTACACGTATGTTCTCCAGACGTAGCATTTTAAATAATTAATAAATGAATAAACAAAAGGGAACTAGCCATATACGAAGTTTTATGGATAAACAAATTTCAGCCGGATATATGCAAACAGAAGAAGCATGTTCAGGCATTGATCTTGAACCGGAAGTGACGTACGAAATTGATTGGATTCCCTTATATATATATAGATAGAGAGAGAGAGAGAAATATATTGTTGGATAAATATATGAATAGGTAGGTCGATGTGTAAATAGGTAGATACTTAGATATAGATAGCGATGTAGAAAGATAGATAGATATTAGATTGATTAACTGATTGATTGGTTGACTGACTGATTGATTAAATGATACATACATAGATAGATAGATATATATAGAAAGATAGATAGATAGATAGATACATATATAGATAGCTAGATATGTAGATAGATAGATATATAGATAGATAGATAGATATGTAGAGGGATAGATAGATAAATAGTTAGATATATAGGTAGATAGATATATAGATATAGATAGATCGGTAGATAGATAGATAGAAAATGTGCTCTACATGTAGATAAAGTTAAATACCGATGTCATGTGTTTGTCCATTTTCCCCTCAGATGAGGCCTACATCGTATCGTTTCAGAAATTGTGCTACAAATATACTTCAAATCAAAATTGGGCAGCTTGAAATTATTATCAAACAAATTGAATATAACTAATCGCAAAACCTCGCAAAACCAATATTTATCACACGCACTGACGCATTCGATACTCCAAGACTATCACCACAGCACATGTGAACTGGCTAACGAGAAACAAACGAATTTTCTTCATTACCTTATGGATTACATGATACGCGGCTCTAACGAAAAATAGTCTAAAATAAATATACACATCATTTCATCAATAATTCATTTTATTTTTTCAACTGTCTATCAAACCAACTATATATATATATATATATATAATATAATATATATATTATATTGATAGTTTCTAATTTCACCATTTTTAAAATGTAAGAACAAAACTACGTACTCCATGGCATAACATTTATTAATAAATCTTATTTCTACCAGTATCTACAGCCATTGTTCTGGATTCGTTAGTATATTCGTTCATCCAATCCCACTGTACATTTGTCGTAACCAATCTCCTATTCGTTGTATATATATATATATATATATATATATATATATATATATATATATATATATATATATATACATCTTGCGCTGGTGGTGAAAATAATACTTTAAATCAAGTTTGCGAGCTTAAAATAAACACCAATTCCATTGTATTTAATCAGTCCAACAACACGGCAATACTTCCATCGGCCACACGTTTCTGCCTGCCGTGATAATCATCAGAGTACGACAGTAAACTGAGTAGCGAGGATCAAATCGGAATTCATGCACATGGGAAGCAATTCTGGATAGTAGTCTTGCATACATTGTACTCATGGGAAATATTGGTAGCACAATTTCTATGATGTCGCGAAAATCATGTATGTAAGTTATACAATTAAACCATTAATGATTGCGCGTCTGATAAAAACACATATTTAAGTAAAGTTTTCTAGCTTTAAATAGACACAAATAATTTTTTATTTAACCTGTCCAAAAACAAGGCAGTATTACCGTCATCTATCTTTATCTATGTATATCTATATTTATATATATCTATCTATCTGCTCATCTACCTACCCGCTCACCAATCTATCTTTAAATCTACCTATATATATTTATATATATATATATATATATATATATATATATATATATATATATAACAATCCATCTTTCTATTTTCTCTGTATATCTATCATTTTCTTCTTTCTCTCTATATACATAAATCCGCTTATATATCATTCTATCTATATATGTACCTCGTACCTATCTGTAGATTATATATATATATAATGCTAAATTTTCTTTTATTTTTTAATTTTTTTAATTTTTTCTTTATTCTTTTTTTTAAATACAATGGGATTGGTGTTTACTTCAAGCTCGCAAACGTGATTTAAAGAACTGCTACCGCCGCTCGCGCAATCAATTATTGTTTATTTCATCCAGTAAACTGGTTTCGTCCTTATTGGGAACTCATCAAGAAATGTTCAAAATTTGCCTTGGGCAGGGCTTAAACCTAGGCATGTTTGCAACAGAATCTGAAGCTCTAACCACTAAGCCATCCTACCGAAGTAGTTAGAGCTTCAGATTCCGAATCAGACCTGCCCAGGTTGAAACCCTGTCCGCGGCAATTACTGAATAGTTGCATTCTAAAGAAGGTCGAAACCGGTCTACAGGATGAATTGCCTTTTCTACTCTATACAGTACATAGTTTATACTGACAAAGAAATGTACATAATTAGACTGGTGTTAATATGAGGATTGCAACCTTGAGTAAAAATTATTTTTATTAGCTCCGGCGCAAATAATGTTTGTTTTATACATGTGTGTGTTGATGCTTGTTTTTAACTGAGACTGTACTCAGTTACTGCACGCTTAAGCTCATCCAAGTGAAATTACAGTGATCTAAGAGCACATAAAAATTCACTAGATAAGCGTATGCCTCGTCAATCTTTGTGTGGGCGTTTGTTTATGGCTGAGTAGTAATCAGTTACATATAATTGACTGCACATGTATCACTCATCAAAGTGGAACTATAGTGATAAATGCCAATTCATCTTTGTCCATCTCAGACATATTAATTACACTTATTTTTCTAAATTATGTATTTTTGAGTGGAAACCGGGTATGGAAGAGGTGAGTTACAGTTATTATCCGGTTGCAGAAATTTCACGATAAATTATTAAGCTTTTGTATTTACTTAATTAGTTTAGATTGAGATAGCAGTACGAGGATCCAATCCTCTTGATTTATCTGGCTTCACTTATTTCCAATTATGGTTAAATTTACTTATAAGTCTTGGACATTTACAATAATTCTCAAAAGGTTACCTCATTTATGTACTTTTAATAAATCATATATAATTGGCGCAACTGCATCTCTTTGTATGTGAGATTTCAAATTTCCTTTATCTATTTCACACTTGGTAATCATGTTGTTGATCAATAATTTACTTATCCTTGTAACTTATTTGTAGTATCATTACGCATTTTAGCGAATATATCTACATTATCTAATTGTTCATATATTTTATTATTGTAATTAGATTGACTCATCAAAAACGTCGCCCCTCCTTTGTCTGCTATCAAACATATCACATTGTTTGCTATTAGCCCTTTTCTGAGACCTTTTACTTCAGAATTTTCTTCTTCATGCGTTAACACTGTTTTGGCTATATCCTAATCAGACATAACCTTATGCCTGAAGGAATTTCTTTGGTGCGCACCTGGATTAATTGAAATTACCTGATCTGCGTTTTGACTAACGCAGCTTTCATTGTTCCAGTAATTTTCTTTTTGCAAAATATTTCAATGTACATTACCGTAGATTTTCATCAGTTGGTTGCTTCATTTTTTTCGTGAAATCCAACTGATGAAGATCTACGGTAATGTAGATCGAAAAATTTTGCAAAAAGAAAATTACTGGAACAATGAAAGCTGCGTTAGTCAAAACGCAGATCAGGTAATAACCTTATGCTTGTCTGAGAGGAATTACGTTGTTTTAATGGTATCATTAATTGTCCCTTATTTGGTGATTTATCAAATTGGATATCTGAACTCAAACCACAATTAAGCATTTCCAGCCGACAAAACTGTGCGAATTTTATTTTCGTGACCAAAGAGAAATTTATCAGCCAACATTTATAGCCAAGTCCAATTTATGCCATAATATGTTAGGCGTTAATCCTATAACTGGTATTCTATTCATTGCATAACCCTTTGCGGAGATCCTCCCTTGTCAATATGCAGTTGCACTGTGATGATAATCAAGGGAGTCAGGTGGAAAGTGCAATCTCCTAAATGAATGTGTATTTCAGCAGTAATAAAGTTAACTATATCTATAAACTAATTGACAATGCGCTTCAAAATCAACACACTATATGTAATATATAATATAATATAATATGTAATATACACTACGTCTGTAAAGGGTAGCAACACAAGCGATTTCTGGAAAAGTTAAAATTTAGCAAAATTGAAAATAAATAATTCTGAACACATGTTATTTTAGCAGATCCAAACACTCTGGCCTAGATCGATATCAGTTATCACATTTCGCGCTAATCATGACATCATTTAATAAATTTATATTATATTTCTATATAGTTTGTTGCGGAGAACAAATATATGTACACGTCTACTTTTGTATTTCGAAATGTCTCTCTCTCTCTCGCTAACTATATACATATATTTAACAATAAAAATGTTTATTGTTGCAACCTATTTAATATGTTGAATGTCCGCGATTTGAGCTCGTGGGTTGTCGCTTTGCACTATCAGTTTCGCAAAGATCCGATTGATCCCGATTTCCATGTACGCATCCGTTTCTGCTTTGTTCCGGCTGGGTGGGATTGGGTATCAATCTGATCATTGCGAAACGGATAGTGCAAAGCCACAACCCGCGAATGCAAATTCCGGAGATTCAACAGATGAAGCTCGAACTCCGAAATCTTTCAAACATATTTATTAGGCTTTGATTTCGATCCATTTTTTAAACTCACGAAGAGTATCCGGGAATATTGCCACATAATTAACCTATGTAAATTAAGTTAAAATCTTTAAAATACATTCCCAAATTAAGGAAACTTGTGGTATTGTAAACACGATTAGCAACGAATATAATTTCTTAGAGTTACATAGATTGACCATCTATCCATTCCTTTATCTCACTATTTTACTAACCAACAGATTTTAAAATAAATTCTGAATTCGCGCCACAGTCATAAGTAAAGTCTTTTACCTTCTTATAAGGCGTCGCAGTTGATTCTGGTCCAAGGTAGGACAGATCGACAATCAGACTGTGCTCAATTAATGGGCATTAGAAAGGTAGATTAGAATAGCCAAAATGAATATCACCGAAGTTATTTATAATCGGCATGAAACTATATTCAGAGAAAATAAAAATATCATCTTATAAAATGACTTAAAATATTAGAAAATTGCGACATTGCGCTTAAATGAAATTACTCGATCTGTGTAATGACTAACAAACACTGAATTCCGATTGTTTTGTAGCCTTAAATCTTTAAATGTTCGTGCTACCATGTCCTCAATCCAATTCCTTAATAAAAATCATTTTGTTGATTAATCATCATCATAATCATCGTCATCATCATCAGCATAATCATCATTCCCAGCCATACAAAAGTCAAAAGTGACTAATATTTCTCTATCATATAACCATAAGGAATTCTAACCAAGATCTATGACGCGCTCGTGGACCCCATCCGGCAGACGAGTGGGTCCTATACAACCCAATTTAGATGTAGGTGACTTCAACTGTTTCTGCCATGTCAAACGTTACCCACCTTGTTTGCTGGATGAGAAAACAGAGCTTTGCTTTAAATCATGTTTGCGAGCTTTAAGTGAACACCAATCCCATTGTATTTAACCAGTCGTCGAACAGCATAACAAAACAACCGCCAGCCGCAACGTACTGACGCGTTTCTGCCTTCCATAATCATCATCAGAATACCACGGCAAACTGACTATCGAGGATCAAACCGCAATTAATATATATGGAAATCAAATTTACAGAGCTTCACTGAGCAATCGAATTGAGGATATATGCAAAACGTGACCGAGCAAACGAAGTTGATGGATCCTAATTTGTTTATCTACCGAGGAGCACTTTTGGGCAGATCCGAAAATACGTCTACGGATGTCAACGTTGGTTATTCGTTTTTGGTAACCAACATGTGCTATACTTCTCAAACAAAGAGGATCGAATGGCTGTAAGTGTCTAAAATCATTAACTCTAAGAAGCCAAGTTTTACTAACGCATAGTGAAACAGCGCGTACAGATGCATTGTAAACAGGAACATTAAGGCAGAGTGAAATATGCGCGTTTCTACATAAATGGAGAAGGTCGAAGATAGTTATTCTAGCTGTCGCGATTATCATACACACCTCGTCAGACCTATATGATGTTAGCTTCACTATTGCAGGTTTACACATTCGTCTAGTAGATTGTACCGTCGTATTATCCCACACACAAATGAATTTATTTGTTACTAGGTTCGCAACACCTAATACATACTTGCATATGTCTAGATCTTCATTCTGCTGTCGCAGCGTTGGAGTGAATGGTGGGTGATCCTATAAAATTAACGAACATTTAAGTGATACAATTTGACGATCCATGCACATGTGAATTTTCACTCAAACCACTCAAGTCATACTTAGATTTGGCTTGTTTAACAACAGTTATGTTCTTATCATTAAGTAGGCGCGTGTCCCACATGATCATGTGTGTGTGTGTACGCATAACTAAAAAATATCAGGTAAATATAATTAAAACACGTGTACATCCATAAAAATGGTACATCGGGCAAGAGATTTTACTTTGCGAGTTGCCTTCATCAAACTAATTATTTTAATATTAAAGTTTGGAACGCTGTGTTACAGAGTGAATTCAATAGATAGGGTGGGGGCAGGGCACAAACATGAATCATATTCAGTAGAAGAAGAAGCCTGACTAAGATATGAACTAAAACATCTGATGGCTAGACAAGCAAATTATGAAAATTAAAGAGAAAAAATTCAAAATAATGAAAGTATTTAACGCAATAAGACCCATTATGTACTAACCACTGCGTGCTCAGTTTTAAATTGAACATATCCTGGCCAAATTTTTTAAAGGTGGTTTCTCACATATACAAGTCTATCTCAGAACAAAAATACATCATCAAGATGTATGTCACAATGTTTGACTTCACACATATGCTCAGAAATCCTTTGTCGTTTACAAGATTCATATGAATACCATTTATACATCCTTATATAAGCATTCAGATTTGATCCTTCGTAATCAGTTTTTCGTCAAGCTCTGGTAATGATCGTGTCGGGTCGAAGCCCGTCAGTTCGTATTGCTGATGGTGTTTTTTGCTACGCTTAATAGATAATTGAATGTGCAGAACTTCTGCCCTGGAGTAGCTCCCCTCAAAGAATGGGGGCTTACCAATTGTAACTACTTTAATGATTTTCAGCAACATATTGATAAACTGATAATTTTAATTTTTCATATGTAATGATTGCACGTTTTGATGTTCAAAAAATTATATTTGAGTGCAGAGTACATTTATAAAAATAAATCGATTTCCTACAGGAGGGAAAAATTCAAAAAAATTGTGTAGAATGATTAATTTCACGATGGTAGGCATAATATAAAAACCAATCGCATTATATATATAAGCATCGTATAGGGCAGAAATAAATTCGTTACTTGATCGATTTTGTCCTTATTTGGAAATCGCCAAGTACTCTAATTTTTTTAAAGAAATTAACAGGACTCAAACGTAGCACATTTGTTTTGCAGTCTGGAACTCTGGCCAGTACACCACCGTGTTGGACACTTCATGCATATTTAAATTGTATTCTACTTTTTGCTTTCTTGGTCAGCCTTCCCTACGAGTGTAGTCTAGGCAACATCTTTACCCACCTTGTTTCTTACGGCAATCTGGTGATGGGCAATCGAATTGAGGATATACGTAAAGCGTGATCGAGCAAACGAAGTTGATGTAGACTTATTTTTTTACCTAACGAGGAGCACTTTTTGGCAGATCCAAACATACGTCAACGTTGGTTATTCGTTGTTGGTAACCGACATGTGCTATATTTCTCAAACAAAGAAGGTCGAATGGCTGTATGTGTCTAAAATCATTAACTCTAAGAAGCCAAGTTTTACTAACGCATTGTGAAACAGCGCGTACAGATGCTTTGTAAACAGGAAAATTAAGGCAGAGTGCAATATGCATGTTTCTACATAAATGGCGAAGGTTAGAGATAGTTATACTAGCGGTCGCGATTATCATACACACCTCGTCAGACCTATTGCCTAAGTTATTGATAGAGCACCCAAGATAGGTAATCCTGCCAACAATGTCTAGATCTTATAACAGTTAAATACAGTTTGTTGCGGAGAACTAATATATGTGCAAGTATGTATTAGGTGTTGCGAACCTAGTAACAATTAGTTCAGTTGTGACCAGAAGGATAAACCAAAGGCAGCATGAACGGAATGTATAATCTCATGCACATTCGTTTCGTGCGTACTGGCGAGTCATCAGTAGGAGCCGATATTACGCCCTTTAACCACTATATATTGCCTAAGTTATTGATAGAGCACCCAAGATATGTAAACCTGACAACTATGTCTAGATCTTCATTCTGCAGTTGCAGTGTTGGAGTTAATTGTGGGTGATCCTGGAAAAATTAACGAAAATTTAACTGATACAATTTGAAATTAGACGATACACGCACATAAATACTTTTTGTTGCGGAGAACTAATGTATATGCAAGTATTTATTAGGTGTTGCGAACCTAGTAACAAATTAATTCAGTTGTGACGAGAAGGATAAACCAAAGACAGCATGAGTGGAAAGTATAATCTCATGCACAATCGATCAAGGCCAGAGTGTATGGATTTACTGGAGTAACAGGTGTTCAGAAATAGTTCTAATTCTCAATTTCGGTGAACTATAACATACATTGATATACATCATGTTAGTATCATGTAACGTTTTCGGTACTATGATGTTGGTATCTTTTACTATCACAATAGTCATAGTATTAGTATACTTTACAGACTCGGTACATATACTATATAGTGCGAGGTGGCGTTGAAGTCGTATATATGATGTTGGCCTCACTACTATAGGTTTACACATTCGTCTAGGAGATTGTACCGTCCTATAATCCCACATTCCTCACCCAAATATTTAAAGGTTGAAGGGCGTGATACTGTCTCCTACTGATTAGTCGCCAGTAGGCACGAAACTAATGTGCATGAGATTATACTTTCCGGTCATTCTGCCTTTGGTTTATCCTTCTGGTCCCAACTGAACTAATTTGTTACTAGGTTCGAAACAACTAATACATACTTGCATATACATTAGTTCTCCGCTGCAAACAGTATTTACATGTAGGCTATGTGTTCGAATAAACATTTTTTTAAATTGCAAACAAGACTAGATAATTAAATACTGTATGTTGCGAAGAACTAATATATATGCAAGTATGTATTAGGTTTTGCGAACCTAGTAACAAATTAGTTCAGTTGTGACCAGAAGGATAAACCAAAGGCAGCATGAACGGAAAGTATAATCTCATGCACATTCGTTTCGTGCTTACTGGCGACTCATCAGTAGGAGCCGGTATTACGCCCTTTAACCACTATATATTCGGTAGAAGAATGTGGAATAATAGGACGGTACAATCTCCTAGACGAATGTGAAAACCTGTAATAGTGAAGCTAACATAATCTGAAGTCAACGACAATACGACTTCAATGCTAACTCACACTATATAATATATATACCGAGTCTGTAAAGGATACTAACACTATGGCTATTGTGTTAGTAACTGATACCTTTTTTGAAATCGATGAGTACCGATACTAACACTATGGTTTCCGAGTCGGTACATGATACCAACCTGATGGATATAAATTTATGCTAAAGTTCACCCAAATTGAGAATTACAACAATTTCCGAACACCTGTTACTCCAGTTAAACCATACACTCTGGCCTTCATCGATATCAGTTATCACATTTCGCGGTAAGCATGACATCATTCATTCAATATATTACAGTTAAATACTGTTTGTTGCGAAGAACTAATATATATGCAAGTATGTATTAGGTTTTGCGAACCTAGTAACAAATTAGTTCAGTTGTGACCAGAAGGATAAACCAAAGGCAGCATGAACGGAAAGTATAATCTCATGCACATTCGTTTCGTGCTTACTGGCGACTCATCAGTAGGAGCCGGTATTACGCCCTTTAACCACTATATATTTGGTAGAAGAATGTGGAATAATAGGACGGTACAATCTCCTAGACGAATGTGTAAACCTGTAATGGTGAAGCTAACATAATCTGAAGTCAACGACAATACGACTTCAATGCTAACTCACACTATATAATATATATACCGAGTCCGTAAAGGATACTAACACTATGGCCATTGTGTTAGTAACTGATACCTTTTTTGAAATCGATGAGTACCGGATACTAACACTATGGTTTCCGAGTCGGTACATGATACCAACCTGATGGATATAAATTTATGCTAAAGTTCACCCAAATTGAGAATTACAACAATTTCCGAACACCTGTTACTCCAGTTAAACCATACACTCTGGCCTTCATCGATATCAGTTATCACATTTCGCGGTAAGCATGACATCATTCAATTCAATATATTACAGTTAAATACTAGATAATTAACTGGCTGAATTCTTCATATTCGCTAATGTAATTATTATAGAGTGAATAACGTATTTGCCAATGCCAGAACTATATTGCTAGATCAACAATAAGAAACAGATCAAATGGATGAATTTGATGAAAGAGTGTGCCCGATTTCAATGAGAATTGGCCAGAAAGCAGAGGAGCGCATTAAATACTTCGATTCCAAATTTAGAGAACGTACTAACCATCACAGATTTGATGACAAATATGACTGCTTTCGAAAGTGTAACACTAATAACTATGTGCGTTTTATAAAAGTGTATTCTCTAACACGCATAAAAGAGAATGATACAGAATCCTACGGTGTCTTACAAATAGGAGCCGTTTACACCAACTAAAGAAGCCAGAACTATTTTGGCAGATTACCAATCAGAAACAGATACAACGTTTGAATTCAATGATAATTGGATAAACAGTATAGGACGGCGTTGTATAATTCGTTTGCCAAGTTTGAAAAGAATATAACTACGACAAATGCGCGGCCGAATAAATCTCCTTTCGAATGTATAACAGTAATAACCATTTGCGTCTGTAAATGACGACTGCACTAACATTGCGTTCTAGTTAAAACTTGGAAAATTTGCGTTTTCTCTCATTTTGTATCAACCATTATTCATTATATTTACAAGTAAATGTTTGTTTGATATTTTGGTAGTTTATTTTGTTAAAGTCTGGGCATAGCTTTTTGTTTGCGCAATGGGTTAAAAATAAATTAATTTCCCGTAGATGTCTGTCGTGCGAAAGGGATTCACTAGTTGTTGTTTCGATCCAAAAGCCGCCGTGTTCACGTGGCATTCCAGGAAACAAAGTATTATATTCATTGGTTATTCATATTAATACGGTCAGGCGGATATTTTCTATAGGGGACGCCACTTTCCTTTAAATTAGCAGAAAAACCTCAGTTTCTTAAATATTGTAAAAATATCTAAATCCATACATAATTAACATTACTTAGGAAATGTAAATGTGTTCATATAAGGATTCTATATGAATAATTATTTATATCTATAATAATACGTTTCTGAAGAGCATATAAACAATTTAGAAAATATATATTATATTTTTGAACGATGGAATATAGGATGTAATATTTTTGTTGTAGAAAAGCAAGATTTTATGCATCACCTAATATTAGTTTTACCATATGCATTGCGTATGAACTTCAGTGGAGAGGAATCACCTTTCCGAAGATTAGCTTATACATTTCTGGTTAATACTGAAACGTTCACAATAAGGATGTAATGCGATCTACTAGATGAAATTATTAGGCATCTTGCACAAAATTTAATTTCTACTAACAATTTCTGATAAAACCCTAATATTATATTTGAATTCAAAATACCTTTATCATGTGGTAATTTTTCTGTCTTACAAGGTTTCATCTTTCTATGTTTTACACTAAATTGAAAATTTTTCTTTTCAAAACTAAAACCTCGTGAAATTGAATGAATTAACATACAAGGTATAAATATTGAAATTCTTTTGCAAATTCACTGTAATATAATATTACAAAAGAAAATAACAAAATTTATTATTTTTAATATTAATTACATTAGTGTATTTATAATATGGGAAATTGTCGATTATTCAGGAATATATTTCTGAAAGTGTAAGCATGTTCTCTTCTGAATTGGCCATTGCCAGGCAAATAAGAGAAGCGTATCAAACGCACGGCTTCTCTGTACAATGTGTTTTTGAATAAGCAAAATTATCCATTTGTATACACACTGTCTTGAAAACATCTGGCTCTGTTGTTCTGTAAAAGCATAAACATTAAAATATTTTATTGGAAGTTTCGACAATAATAATTAAATAGAATTCGATATGAGCAGTGATCTACCGGTTCAGAATATGGAACAATTACAAATAAGTAAAGATTTGGAAACTATTTAAAACAATATATTATTAATTAAAAATATTAAGATATAACATGAAAAAATGCGAACTAGTTCTGGCAAAACATTTTCTCAATTTTGCCCTATTAATTGTACTCTTTGTAAAATTGATCTTGATTTTCGAATTAATGGTAGAAAAATGAAAATAAGTAAATCCAACGCTTTCTTTCAAAATTAGTTTCAAATAACTTAATTTAGGCATATTCTCAGCCACGTCCTGTAGACAGAGAACTACGACTTGATGACCGTCGGGCTCTAGTTAGTCGTACTGGCAATCACAGGTTCCCTAGAACCACAGCATTACTTGCTTAAAAATCTGATATTACTGTCATTTTAATCACTTCAGACTTTTATATAAATACCTGACCTATTAAGTACACACTTTTGCCAATATTAACTAAAAATTGTATAGTGTAGATAAGGCAATTCATCCAGTAGATCGATTTCGTTCTTATTTGGAGTTCATCACGTACTGGCCAGAATTTGCCGCCGACAGGGCTCGAACTTGGGCACCTATGCTTCGGAATATGGTGCCATACCCATCAATGTGACATTTATAGAATATGTATGGGCAAACCATATAGATTTACATACACGCCTATAAGTGATGTCTAGATTTATTAATTACTTTTCCCGACGCGTAGAAGCATAAACAATTTTTTTAAATTAAATCATATTGCAGTAATCCTCACATTCCCGGTTTACCTATTCTCATCCTGTGTGCATTAGGTTATAGAGAAGGAGATTTGGAAAACTGTTCAAAGTGTTTCGACAAGATCGAATACGGAGCCTACACTATCGAATGAAATATCAACCAAATACACATTTATACTCATATACTGCATACATTTAATATTTCGTTTAAGCAACTATGTGAAAACCATATGCATATCTATGTATATATTAAATTGCACTAACAAAACCATTGCCATCACCAAATACAACAACAGCAGCAGCAAAAGCAAATGCGACATTAATTTGATCAAATACACAATAATCACAATCCATCTATCGAGTTATCGACTGTTGAATCAAATTCAACTGGCATGCCTTATGGACAGGTATATGTCTTCCCATATTATTTTGTTTTAATAAGTTTTGTTTGGTAAAGTAGTGGTTTAAATGTATGTATAGATGTTCAATCAATATAACACTAAGCCTAGTAAGAATTTATTATCGTTGCTAATTGTATTGATATTACCAGGGTTTGCGTGAAGTTGGAAAGTAACTAATCAGTGTCTAACTTAATTTATATAATTTTTTTATGTGGAAAAATTACTCCTAGATACTCTTGAGAAGTTTCGAAATTAGAACAAAATGAAATCCTAGTAAAATGTTACAGCTATAACCTGTTAAACTTCTTCATTGATGTATATATATATATATATATATATATATATATATATATATATATATATATATATATATATATATATATATATATATATATATATATTCTTATAATTAGGAAAACACAAATAACGAAGTGGATAAAGGCCATTTATTTCGTGAATACTAATCATCTCTTATACAATCATACATATTTATACATTTTGGGTTTTCAATTGATTATGCTAGTGGTAACAAATCTGACTCGTTTTTACTGCTGTTTCTTGTTTTGACTAGTTGGTGAGTGTGTATGCGTTTGTGTTCGTGTGTGTATGCGTGTTTGCATGTAAAGGTCATTCTCGCAGTATTGCGAAGTGATGTCTGAGATCTTGTCATTATTGTTTTGATAGCTTGAGAATTAACCATTTGTGCGCATTGTTCACTGTAACATATACAAGTGCTATTTTCCCCAGTATAGTTGATCGTTTCATATATATATATATATATATATATATATATATATATATATTTGTTGCTTTGTCCACTTGGAAATTGTAAAAGTGACTTGCGTTGAAATTATTAATAGTTGGGCAAAGTTTTGATGATGGTGAGTTTGTGGGTTTATCTAGGTAATAAATGCGAAAATTTGTTGTGCGAATATTTAAAATACAGGCCGTATCCGATTTAACTGTATTTTTTGTGATTTTTTATCAATCAATTATACGTCTTGATTCTGTTTCTATACCATGTTTTGGGATAAAGCGTACGATGAAGATAGTCTCATAAACCAAATCCATGTATACGCCACCTCAGATCAGCAAACTGAGATCGATAGATTGTCAGAACGTGCATTATAGTTTAAATTTTCTATGGAAATTTATAAGCTTTATTCTGGAACCTGATTCAGTTGCACTGAAGTTCATAATTAATTCATATGAGTAAAGCAGTCACCTAATCGGCACGTGTGATTCGTAATCTGTTACTATAACCTCAGAGCCACTCTGCGCAGTTCATGAAGAGTTCCCAGTAAGTAAAAAACCGGTGTACTTGATGAATTCTCTTTTCTACATTGTACAATGCTTAATTAATACCGATAAATTTATGTATATACCGGGCTGTTTTTTTAAAATTTTATGATCACAATCTTGATTTCAATAATTACTAATTTGCGGTTTAAAATGCAAATAACAATATCTTATCCAATAACATGGGGAGGTATTTTCATGTTATGTCTTAAAGAAGGTAAAGTATACTTAACATTTTATGCAATTAACAACACATAAGACTCTTTTTGTATTTTAATTTATAAATCTGAATAGCTTTGTTCAAACCATGGTTAAACATATTTCGATTGAACTGAAATGTGGACCGACTTACTGTCTGTTTATTTACAGTAGTAATAATCTTATCGACAGTCGGTCTTAATATGCCCAAAGTCCACAATTTGCTTTCATATCTTTGCCGGTTTTTTATCTCTCTATTACGTTCACTATCAGTCCACGTGCAAGAAGTATATGAAGGTAGATATTACTTTTGTTTTCCTTAATATTATCAAATTTGCGTTTATCCAAATCTTGAACCCACGTATTTACTTCGTATTTGCTTCGTAAGTTTCACAGACTTGATACGTTATATAATGCCGAGATATTCTTTAGAAGTATATTTTTGGCAACTGGTAACTGATTAATAATCTGTCTCATAATATACATGCATTAAGTCAATAACATAGACAAATTGTTAAAGTTTGTTTCCTAAACATCATTAGATTTAGTAATTGAATATTTTATAACGGAGCATTTCACACACAACCTTTATTATTTATTATGCATTTGACAACGTGTTCTATTCGACGCTTTATTGATTACGTGCGTTATTTATGACAGTTTGTCTGTGGGATCGCATTACATTAACGATCAAAATCTTGCTTATTCGAATATAATGCCTATATCTCTTTTGTATACTTTTTTCGTTATGTTGCGCTGTGGAATTTTTTTTCTAATTTACTTATAAGCTGATAAAAGTATAAATGATATTATATTTTGCAATACTTTTGCCTGTTATTTTCATCTTATTAATTATCTTAGAAAGTAAAGAATTTTTTCTTTTTCCACAATTTACAATACATATATTTTTTGTATATCGACTTCGCAATCTAAATTGCTTTTTTCAGATTATGGTTAAGTATTTCCATCTGATTTTCACTATTTTTTATTTTTAAATAATCTACTGCCTGTCCATTTACCGCAGTTCCAATTATATCTATAGTCGGTCCTTGGATGCTAAAATTTCTCAACTTGCTCTCATGTGTATTCTTGAAATTTTTTGTCCCTGTTACTTTCACTATCAGTAAACAATATATACGTTTGGAATTGTTCACATCCAAAGAGGTATAGGAACATAGATCATATTTAGTGTTCGCCAATCATATCTAATTTGACTTTCTCCAAATTTTGAAGCAGTGTAATCAATATGTTTAAAATTAGTTAATGTCTATGAGAACAACATTTCCAGTTAAATAGAAAATAACATTGTAAATAGAAATCATTTATGAACTATACAAATTCTTAATAAAAGAAACATGTTCAACTTGCCTTCCTAATTGGTACTTATTGTAATGATTTCGCTTAGTAAATTTTACTGCCTTGATACATTATTTTTATCGAGAAAATTAATTAAAAGTAAAATGGTTGGAGCGAAAACTAGTTCATTAATAACCTGGCCCGTGATATAGAGGCCTGAATCCATTAACATACTAGCATTGTTAAATTTAGTTTCCTAAACATCAGTGTAGAACATTAAAATACTTCTAGATTAACCAAGCAAAGATTTTTACGAGCAAACATATCGCATACGTCATATATCATTTTCTTATCTACATGAAAAGGTTTTATGATCATTGCATTTTTGTTAACATGTTACATTAATGAAATTTCTATTGGTGGTCCTATATGTCATTTATATAGTTACGATTAAAAACAAGTTTATTCAAATATATAATATTTATATACCGTGTTATGTATGCTGCAATTTGTCAATGTAATTTACATGTATGCTGTTTAAAATATGAATAACTAAGGTTTCCAAAACTTTTATCATTTTTTCCATGTTAACAATTGTTTTAGAAAGTAAAGAATATATTCATTTTTCTATAATTTAAATTACATTTAAACCGCTTTTTGTATTTAAATTTAAAAATCTGAATAACCGTGTTAAAATCACAATTAAGCATATTAAATTGATTTTGGTTAAATTTTATTTTAATGTCTAAGTGGAATACTTTTAGATTTCAATTGAAATTGAATTTTAAATTGAAAACTTAGAAATTATACGATGATTTACACATATTTTAATCAAATACATTTTCTACTTGCTTTCCTAATTGTTATTAGTTGTGATGTCATCGCTTTCTAAGCTTCACTACATTGATATATTATTTGGTGCGCAAAAATTGTCTAATATTTATTGTTCTTGGTGACATGAACGAGTATTAATTGACTTTTACCTGCTTCCTCGTGTTGCTTATTAGTTGTTTATTTAGTTTAAAACTTCCATTACGATCACTTACTTTAGTTCATACCTTAATTAACCTTTTTAAATAAATTACCACCATTTAATCGCACATGGCTTATTTGTTTTACCTCCAGTCTGTCTATTCATTTCACCTTGTTATTACACCGTTTCAATTTTTAAGAGTAAAACAACTAGTCTGACGATAAAATTTAACACTAATTGATTGCACGGGTGGTGGTAACAATGCTTTAAATCAAGCTTGCGAGCTTGAAGTAAACACCATCCCCATTGTATTTAACCAGTCTACGAACAACATAACAAAACTACCGCCAGCTGCAACGCACTGACGCGTTTCGACCTTCCATGATCATCATCAAAGTACGACGGCAAACTGACTATCGAGTATCAAACCGCATTAAATATATATGGAAATCAAATTTAGATATGCGGCTCTCACCTCTAGCAGTCTTGCATACTTTGACTAGTCTGATGCGTGCTAAGGATAAGTTAACAGCAATGGACTACACATTTAACGGAATAAGTTTGAGTTTTACGTACACATTACGAGCGCCAAAATAATTAAATGATAGCAGCAGCTATTAAACAAACCATCTCTAAGTAAAGCTATAGTTGTTTAAGTGAAATTTCCCATGTGCATTATTACTAGGTTCGTACCATCTCATACACTAATGCATGGGCTGTCTGTTTTAAATTTTTTCCCTTAATTTTGCATGGGGTTCTTAAGAGTGTATTTAATTTATTTGACTCGCTGACATATAATTTGAGGGTAGCCTCAAAATCGCTATTTCACATGATAAGTATAAAGCAAATATTCTAGTGCATGTAATTTATAAACTAAAGTTCAGTCAAACCAGTTTCTCCTAGTTAGTTTTACATTGCCGTTATGGAAAAACACAAGTGACCAGAACCAATAAATTGAAAGGTAAGTCAGAAGAATTAATAATATAGATAAAGGAAATTTCGGATTATAAACAGTCTTTGATTGTGCGGATGATGGTAATGATTATTTAAATCCAGTTTGCGTGCTTGAAGTAATCACAAATCCAACTGCATTTAATCCATCATGAAACAACAACAAAACTACCCTGAGTTACACGTACTGACGCGTTGCGAACTACCACGATGATCATCCAAAAACGATGGAACCTTGGTATGTCTTCTTCGGATTCTTAATCTAGAATTTTCCGTGGATAGGTAGTGAACCTGGAAAACATAAAAATTAACTAATGGTAACTATACTTTACAAACGTCAAAGTTAATGATTTATTCATTTTTTATTTACGAATGACAACCTTGGTAAGGAAGGGCACAAGCTAATGCGAATGCATTGCACGCAAAATTTTCACAGAAATTAAAACAAGAGTAAGTAAAATTATAAGTTTCACCAGGGTTATAAGCAAAACTAAATGAAGGTTAGAAAAGAAATTTAGAACTTTGTCTACTGAAAGGAAGAATATTTTAAGGGATCTTGGTTAATAGATACAGTTTGATAACAGTTAATAGAGAATGAAATTTAACGTTATTTCTAAAATTATTTACGAGATCGCTAATTTTTCCGTCGCCATCAGTAGTTTGATGCTCAGCTAACGTTCTTAATCATTTATTCGAGTGAACTTCGAAATCTTATTCTTGAAACTTCCATTTTCCACTATCATTTATTGATGTGCTCCAAATCGACCTCAGTGATTCTTTAACGGATTTGTCGTTGATTATGTTGTCTAATACGATCACATTAATACATGTCAAACAGACTTCCGGTTAATTCGATATTCTATCTTCCCTGTATTTCGTGCAATATTTAACCTATCAACATATCTGAATGTACTTCTGAAATTACTATACACATATGGCGTTCTTTATATAAAACAAAGAGCACTCAGCCTAAACTTTCAAAAGTACATCTACATGATATTTTACTGGACTCGCAATGAATCACCGAACCAAACAGATATTTACTAGCATGCAGGCAAACCCGAGCACGTATTAGACCAGCATCAACACATTTAATGTACTCACAGATAAGAGGATTTTCAATTTAATCAGTTTATTTTATGAATATTTTAATCATTCTTCGTAATAATCTAATATTCAGTTAAATACTGTTTGTTGCGAAGAACTAATATATATGCAAGTATGTATTAGGTTTTGCGATCCTAGTAACAAATTAGTTCAGTTGTGACCAGAAGGATAAACCAAAGGCAGCATGAACGGTAAGTATAATCCCATGCACATTCGTTTCGTGCTTACTGGCGACTCATATAAAGTCTTCGAAAATGCGACTTCCACGCTAACTCACTCTATATAATATATATACCGAGTCTATAAAGGATACTAACACTATGGCTATTGTGTTAGTAACTGATACCTTTTTGAAATCGATGAGTACCGGATACAAACACTATGGTTTCCGAGTCGGTACATGATAGCAACCTGATGGATATAAATTTATGCTAAAGTTCACCCAAATTGAGAATTACAACAATTTCCGAACACCTATTACTCCAGTTAAACCATACACTCTGGCCTTCATCGATATCAGTTATCACATTTCGCGGTAAGCATGACATCTTCTACCAAATATATAGTGGTTAAAGGGCGTAATACCGGCTTCTACTGATAAGTTGCCAGTAAGCACGAAACGAGTGTGCATGAGATTATACTTTCCTTTCATGCTGCCTTTGGTTTATCCTTCTTGTCACAACTGAATTAATTTGTTACTAGGTTCGCGAAAACTAATACCTACTTGCATATGTATTAGATCTTCGCAGCAAACAGTAATTAACTTTAATATATTGAATTGAATGATGTCATGCTTACCGCGAAATGTGATAACTGATATCGATGAAGGCCAGAGTGTATGGTTTAACTGGAGTAACAGGTGTTCGGAAATTGTTGTAATTCTCAATTTGGGTGAACTTTGGCATAAATTTATATCTATCAGGTTGGTATCATGTACCGACTCGGAAACCATAGTGTTAGTATCGGGTACTCATCGATTTCAAAAAAAGGTATCAGTTACTAACACAATAGCCATAGTATTAGTATCCTTTACAGTTTGTTGCGGGGGCAATTCATTAGGCCGAATACGCATTAATAGCTCAATCGGAGAACTACACCGTGGAGCGCATGACAAGATGCAGAGATATCAGAAAAATGGTGGATCTAGAAGTCGGACTCAGATATGACTAATATGTAAAGAGTTAATATGTAAATTTGTTTTACAAAAAGGACGCGCTTTAACAAGCCAAATTGTACATAATGATGCATAAAAAATGACGTATGTCAAGAAAATGTTGGCTTCTCATTGATCCTAATAAAAGTTGGTTCTTAATTTAGCATGAAAGGTGAATATCTTAACCAAAGTGTAGGGAAATACGAATTATTGTCTACAAGAAAGGAAAATTGGAATCGGCACTGGGGCCTGACAGCCACAACTGCCTTTAATAGAAATTCTGTATTCTCTTCACTGATTTATTGCAACAAAGCTGTTAACGTTTTATCTCTTAAAAGCCCGCATAATGACCTTCGAGCTATTTTTACATTAGAAAATTTTCATGCATGACTTCTGTTTATCATTTGTAAAACACTAAAAAATGACTTCCTTCTACTCAGCGTAATTATTATCGCAACCTAATGTAAGCTAGCTCAACTAAAATGGCATAACTGTCAATTTGGACCTCACTGATTTAGTTTTCTTAGTGCTTTTATTATTATTAGATGATGTATACTGGCTGGACGATGGCATTCATATTAAAATTGGGCAGTAAGAAGATTTTTTGAATTGTTATCTGTTGCATTTTATATACCAATTTTAACGATTCACCGTAATAAAGGATATACTCAGTTCCAGACTTGCACAATAGCCCTCTGAAAACCATACGATAAATTGAACAGGGGCAGTAAAATCTCACTAAATTGTCAGTAGGAATCGCTGAACAGTCGAAAACCTTGTGTAAACCGAACCCCGCCACGCCCTCATTGACAATACTCTGACACCATAACCTACATTTAAAAGAGACGCTTCACTGCCCATTAATATGAACAGCATTGACAGTTTAGTGTGGGAAGTTAGAGAATACTAGATATTCTGTCAGCTCCAATCCGCCACAGAAATATCCTTAGGGTAAAGGTTAAACTCAATTTTAACTACGTTTAACGTAAACAGTTGAATTTTAGTGCTCAGAAAACTAGCCAAGCACACAGGGATTGGCAGATAAAAAAGCGGTTATGAGTTGCGTATGGAAATAAACTAGCTGTATTCTAATTTATTTTTAATTTTAAGTTTAAATATGTAGAAGTTGGAAGACAAATCTGAGATGGGTACTGAACACGACCAGAGTGTGCTCTTGCATGCCACGATAAAATACAAGAAACTAGCCAAAGGATGTATACTGAGCGATTGGTTGACTAGCCGTTGTTCATGGGATGAGAATATAAAGCAAGTATACGTAGAATTTAGACATTTTGTTGCATGCAAAGTTACTAATTATAAAAGTAGGGATGGCTTTTGTACAAGATCGATGGTTTCCGTGTCCGAATTTGCTTTCGAAATATATCAATACTATTTCCTTTAATCTACTTCAATCGACTAATAATAGAATTAAATTGGAGGCATAAAATAAGAAATCTTAAAGTTGATGGAAATAAGAAATCTTATTAAAATAGACAACATATTTAAAATGTAATTTGCAGATTTTGAAAATTAACCAATCCTTCTTTGTTGTCTTGCCACAAGGGTAAATTGTTTCAATTCTAAGTCGAAGAGCGTGAAAACGGAAAGCAAAAGGGGATTGTGAGATTATGACAATAATAGTCTCTAGACATAGACGAAATGTAGAATCGACATCTTTCTGATTCGACGTAAAAATGTTTTTATTCCAGTCTTCTACATTTAGCCGCATACGATAATTATAAGCTCAGAGTGATATAAATAATACCTGAGCAATCTAAAGATATTCGGATCGGTATTCAATGAATTAATCGCCTTCAACATTGCATCAAAAGTAATAGAGTCGAAAACTTTTTTGACATCGATAAAGTCTATTAATGAATCTACTATTTTCTCATCGAGCGTAATTACATGCTTCCACATGGAAAGCATGATAAAAATTGTCGATCACTCTATCGTGGAGCCAATTTGACTTTTATCGTAATCAACCGATAACATAAATTTTAAAGGATTTAATATAAGTCGTTCTATTATTATAAAGAAATAAATGGATAATAGAAATTAGTCAATAATCATTTACACGCGATGGCTTGCTTAAGTGGGGCAATGGTTTAGCCACGATCGTTAGAATGTCGATTGGTATTTTTCAGTCCTTCGAAATTCTGTTTATAAAGAAGCAGAGCGCAGTAATACATGTTCAATTTAATTGAAATATGTTTTCAATCTATTTACCAAGGTGATTTGGTTAGATTTTACTTTTAACAATAATTTTACCTATGTATCTATGTCAACAAAAAGTTACGATTTCTGGTTATCCGAAAGATCAGTTAAATCAATTCTCTATCTATACTTCTTGGTATGGTATCCGTTAACGTAGACGTATTAGATAGATGAGATAATGAAATTGAAACAGAAGAACCAAATTCAGCAGTGTTCGATATCCATATTATATAGAACCCAATAGAGCAACATCGAAATTGTTTCGTATTCAATCACAAATTTATTGTAGCGGTCTCTTAGTCAGATGTATTATTAACTCAGATTATTCCAACGCACATTTCCATTCGAGAAGAATTCAAAAAATTTGAGGCCTAGTGACTTTTCTACCAATGTCAGATTAATGATA
This sequence comes from Eudiplozoon nipponicum, assembly GCA_029291075.1. Classification (NCBI taxonomy): domain Eukaryota; kingdom Metazoa; phylum Platyhelminthes; class Monogenea; order Mazocraeidea; family Diplozoidae; genus Eudiplozoon; species Eudiplozoon nipponicum. The sequence continues at coordinate 47,494 of JAQBSW010006005.1, forward strand.
TTCATTCCTGATTTTATTTAAAATGATTCTCTAATCAACCTGGTTAATCTAATTCAGTTATATAATCCGTTTACAGCCATCCCCTTTTATCTGGTGACCTGTATCCATTGGGTGCCTGGCTAGATCATATTTATGACTATGACAATATTTGCATGCCGTTTTATGATCCACTTACGTACCTTTATTGGACGCATGGTTTCACCTGTGTACCTGAGTTTTCAATCTTTAAAAGGTTTCTCATGGCTGACAACAAATATATATATATATATATATATATTCTTATAATTAGGAAAACACAAATAACAAAGTGGATAAAGACCATTTATTTCGTGAATACTAATCATCTCTTATACAATCATACATATTTATACATTTTCGGTTTTCATTTGATTAGGCTAGTGGTAACAAATCTGACTCTTTTTTCTGTTGTTTCTTGTTTTGACTAGTTAGTGAGTGTGTATGCGTTTGTGTTTGTGTGTATGCGTGTTTGCATGTAAAGGTCATTCTCGCAGTATTGCGAAGTGATGTCTGATATCTTGTCATTATTGTTTTGATAGCTTGAGAATTAACCATTTGTGCGCATTGTTCACTGTTACATATACAAGTGCTATTTTTCCCAGTATAGTTGATCGTTTCACCTCGTTGCGCAAAGTTTTCACGTGGTAACAACGCCAGTGTTGATTGCAGTGTTAAACGCTTACATTGTTTGGAGACTTCTGTCATCGTATGCGCCTCTGTTATTTCCACTTCAGTTTGTTGCCAATCAGATTGTACGTTTGTTGATTCTAGACGAGGGCCTGTTTGTTCTTGGCTGGATATTAGTAGATTATTGTTGAATTTTGTTATTCTTGTTATATATATTGATGGTTTCTAATTTCACCATTTTTTAAAATGTAAGAACAAAACAACGTACTCCATGGAATAACATTTATTAATAAATCTTATTTCTACCAGTATCTACAGCCATTGTTCTGAATTCGTTAGTATATTCGTTCATCCAATCCCACTGTACATGTGTTGTAACCAATCTCCTCTTCGTTATGCTGGCCTTTGCTTTGCGCAATTTAGACCACTACTTTTGTGCAATTTAGACCACTCCTTTTGCGTAACGTCATTTGGTGTGTCATCGCTTTCATTGTAATTGCGTCCGTAATTGATGTATGTGTCGTATTTTGCGAAGCGTTGGCTATTTTTAAAGGCATGTCGGTTATGTCTTTGTTCCAGTCCAATTTAATTTCTTTTTGAATTATTTTCTGCACGTTTAAGCAGGGCTTCAGCTTATTAATTGCAATAGCTTCACTTCTATCAGTGTTTCTGCTCCTGATGATAAATATCCTATGTGAATATATACGATCATCAGGAGCAGAAACACTGATAGAAGTGGACGACATGAGAGAACTACTTCTATTATGCACATCCAACGTACAATTCGTATTCCAAGGAGTCTTCTACAGACAAATTGACGGCATAGGTATGGGTAGTCCTCTTGGACCAGTATTGGCAGACATATACATGCACCATTTAGAAACAACTGGTTTAAAACCATTTATCAATGGAGCTCATTTTTACGTGCGCTACGTTGACGATACTTTCATGGTCGTTGAAAAGGATGAAGAAACAAATTCACTGCTACATCACATAAACAAGGTAGACCAGGCAATCAAGTTTACAATAGAAGAAGAAAAAGACGGATATTTATCCTTCCTAGATGTAGGAATAACGAGAGATGAAGAAGGTACTCTCTCAAGGTCAGTTCACAAGAAATCAAGCTGGACTGGACAATATGTCCATTATATGAGTAGTGTGCCAAGGGCGTACAAAAGAAACCTAATAATGAATTTGGGCACACGAATACGCAGGATTTGTTCACCGGACAACATTGAAGTAGAGCTAAATTTGCTTCGCGAAGCGTTGAGAAATAATGGCTATCCGGACTGGTTCATTGAATACAACTTGAGGCAACGCAACAAAATCGTGGCCAATTTGGAAGAAAATCAAACTCCCCAGATAGTAACGCTTAGTGTTCCCTTTGGAGGTGATCTTCCAGCGGAAATCTTCAAACGAAAAGTAATTCGAGCGACAAAAGCACAGTTTCCATCAATACAGGTGAGAGTGGTGTTCAACACAACAAAACTGATGCGCACGAATGAAAAAGATAGCCTCTCTGTGACGTCAACACCTTTGTCTGTATACAAATTTCAATGTACCTGCAACGCTCAGTACATCGGCAGATCAAAAAAGAGGCTCGAAACTAGAATAAATCAGCATCTCCCTCAAAAACTATTAAAGAGGGGTGCAGCTCCTGCACAAAAATCAGCAATTTGCGAACATGTACTACTCACAGGTCATGCTGTTAGTAGTAACAAATTTCCAGTTCTCTACAAGGCGAAAACAGAGAAAATGCTTCTGGCTTTTGAAGCTATTGCAATTAATAAGCTGAAGCCCTGCTTAAACGTGCAGAAAATAATTCAAAAAGAAATTAAATTGGACTGGAACAAAGACATAACTGACATGCCTTTAAAAATAGCCAACGCTTCGCAAAATACGACACATACATCAATTACGGACGCAATTACAATGAAAGCGATGACACACCAAATGACGTTACGCAAAAGGAGTGGTCTAAATTGCACAAAAGTAGTGGTCTAAATTGCGCAAAACAAAGGCCAGCATAACGAAGAGGAGATTGGTTACAACAAATGTACAGTGAGATTGGATGAACGAATATACTAACGAATCCAGAACAATGGCTGTAAATACTGGTAGAAATAAGATTTATTAATAAATGTTATTCCATGGAGTACGTTGTTTTGTTCTTATGTATATATATATATATATATATATATATATATATATATATATATATATATATATATATACAGAAGCACTACCGCTCCATTTTGCAAACACGTTTGCTGGAGAAATAGAACGAAAGATGATATTTCATTTACGAGCATATGTTTTCCATTATAAACAAAATATTATAGTGTGGTATGGGCAATTAAACCAGTAGATCTGTTTTGATTAATTGATGTATTCCTCAGAATGTGCCGCAATCGTGTACATAATGAGCGAAACTCTGTCCTAGATTTTATGATGGTTTCATTTAACTCATATATATAACGACCTTACAAGATGAGTTAACTTGCATGAATCTAACGCTCAATCGTTCAAAGCTGAAATTTTGTGTGCAACGGAAAATTATTTGTACAGATTCGAGAGAAATCAATTACTCCCGAAGAGGTACGTTGATTAACTTCGTACTTTTGAAACATAAAACGAATTCAATATATCTTTTATTCACTTTACTTTGTTGTCAAATTAATGTTGTACGTAATTATACACCGTTACAATTAAAAGAAGTCAATAAATTTACAAAAGTACACAGTGTCACATAAACATAAATTTTAAATCGGGAAATTAGAAGCATTCCTAGTAAGAATAGTAAAAATTTCTATATATAAATGTCAGTTTAATATATATTAATACGTCAGAATTTCTAAATATTTTTAAGTAAATTTGAAATTTTAATTTCATCCGCGGCCATGTTTCTAAAGGAAAAATCCTCAGTATCAGCACGTTGACATTTCCTCTTTCACATCAAACAGCTGTCATTCAAGTTAAACTCGTATCAGCATTAAAAGCATCAATCTCGAAGGACCGATATTTGGATCTTCATATCATAATCAAACACTACATGAGGGCTCTTTTCAAAATAATTCTGTGGTCTTCTATGAACATGAAGTCCCTTTTCATTGCATTGCTCAAGAAATTTAAATCCACGGTTCGTCAAAGAGTAGACACCGGTCTCAGAATATTTAACAGCGCATACAATTGCAATGGCCTCAGGTGTTATAGACTGATGCAAACGTTGAATGTGGAGATCAGAGCTGGACAAAGTGGCTCTCTGCGTTAAATTGGTGCGTATCCAGCCAAGAACGATTAGCTCGTGCGATTGTGCATAGTTGTACAAATCTTTATCAAGGAGGCACGTATCAGAATCTGATGTACCCATTTGTCGTGAAATAACTAAATCGGTTATGTGAAACTCCCCTGAAATGTGACGACCAAGGAGACTGCCACAAATTACTACATTTTGAATTGTATTCTCTGCCACTACGTCAAGAAAGCATTCCATCAAACAACTGGGTACACGCATTTTTGTCAACTGACTGGCTGAACCTGTTTTTCTAATACCAAATATATTCGCAGCTGTTTATGTTGCATATTGTCCAAGTCTTGCATATGTTTTGCAGGCAATCCGCTTTGCGTCTGGCTTTGAGGATTCTGTACTCATTTCGGATTTTTATAATTCGAATCTTTGAGCATTGCGTATTTCTGGTGAACCAGCTTCTTGATAGTGTAAAATGTTTGATGACGCAGCTTGTGAATTGCCATGTCCTGAATGTGTGAAATATTTGTAAAATGACACAAAACTATTAACAACGGAGAAAATATGAGTCTAATGCCGAAGTAATTGCTTCGTTTGTAGTCGTGTCTTGATTAAACTCTTTTTTGTTGACATTTAAAATATTGTCCAATAATAAAATAGGGAGACAACATAAATGCGATCGTTCGTTTAGAATTCCTACAGGTTTATACGAAATACCGGACTACAATGCTAAACAAAATTCGATAATGCAAACAAATATAAATCTAAGCGGTAGTACATTTGTTTACATTATCGAATTTT
>JAQBSW010006006.1:0-52184 GCA_029291075.1 Eudiplozoon nipponicum
ATGATGATGATGATGCAAAGACGGAATATGCTTCAGAAAAGGTAGAGGAAACATCAGTATTATGCTGTAACTCACATTGAAAAGCTAGGAGGTAGAAGTGGCATTAAAACACAAGTCTAATGCAACTAAATATCGCACTTAATACCAGGACTTCACCAACAAAACAGGAAAACAGCTATTTTATTTTTGCAAAATATTTCGACCTACTTTACCGTAGGTCTTCAGCAGTTGCATTTCACGGAAAAAATGAAATGCAACTGATGAAGACCTACGGTAAAGTAGGTCGAAATATTTTGCAAAAAGAAAATTACTGGAACAATGAAAGCTGCGTTAGTTAAAACGCAGATCAGGTAATTTCAATTAATCCAGGTTCGCAACAAAGAAGTTCCTTCAAGGAAAACAGCTATCAATCTGGACGTAAAAATAAACAATCCTTGATTGCGCGGGTGGTGGTAACAATTCTTCAAATCAAATTTGCGAGCACTAATTAAACACTAATCCCATTGTATTTAACCGATCGTCGAACAACATAGAAAAACTACCGCCAGCTGCACGCACTGGCGCGTTTCGACCTTCCATGAGCATCATCAGAGTACGACGGCAAACTGACTAGCCAGGATCAAACTGCAATGCAGTATTATATGGAAAGCAAAATTAGATATGCGGCTGACACCAGTAGTTTTCTGCATACCACTCGTGGATTTGCTCACGCAGTCATGAATATTAACTTTTGTAGCTACTACAGGTGAGAGCTTTACGATTTTTGCTGTATATATATATATATATATATATATATAGGTATATATATATATATATATATATATATGAATATGGTTTGATCCTCCCTAGTTAGTTCGGCGTTATGCTCTGATGATGATCTTGGAAAGTTAAAACGCGTCACTACGTGTGACTGGTGGTAGTTCTGCTGTTGTTCAACGACTGGTTAAATAGAATTGGATTTGTATGTACATAGGTGAGTTGGCGATCAGCTTACGTAGATCGATCGATCAGACGGTTAACGACTACAGCAAATGAAGCTAAAATTTAGCATGCATGTCTAACTGAATGGTGAATATGTCGGAAATTGCCCAACTATATATTGAAATCTTGTACGCCGATAATATGAACCGTTTTCTGCCTTATAAGGTGACATTTTCCGCGGCAATGTTCGCTTTTTGGACTTTTTGAATACTTCTTTCCGATTGCCATCTATAAATATTATCAAGGTTGCGGTCTTGATATAATTACTTACATATGTCAAGCATAACCAGAGCTAGTAGAGGCACCATTCAGAGCCGGTTACGTCCCTATAGAACCTCTAATGTAACGGCCAGAATATGCCGCGAACAGGGCTCGAACAGGGGCACGTCTGCTTCGATATCTGGTGCTCTAACCACTGAGATACTCTGCCGCAGACGTGCCCAGGTTCGAACCTTTTTCTGGACAAATTCTGGCCAGTACGTGACGAAACAGGTCAAAATGTGCGGCAGGGTGGCTCAGTGGTTAGAGCGCCAGATTCCGAAGCAGACGTGCCCAAATTCAAACCCTGTCCGCGGCAAATTCTCGCTAGTACGTGAAGAGTTCCCAATAAGGACGAAACCGGTTTACTGGATGAATTGCCTTTTCTACACTATACCATTCTTAGTTTATACTGACAAAATGTAAGTAATTAATGGGTCAGGTGCGTATATCAAGAACGCAACCTTGATTATAATAATTGTTATCACCACCCGCACAGCCAATGTTCGTTTAATTATATAAATGTTCATTTCAATACCACTTCCCCATGTAGTGTGGTGTCTGTTCAGTAATGACAGATTGGGGATGGCTAGTTGGAACTTTGGGTCTAAATGGATGCCATATGAGCTCCACCTAAAGGAAAAATAAAAAACCAGCCAAGTTTCATTAGTTAGTATATAGCTGAAAATTGTGTGCAGTGTAGTGTGCGGCAGAATGGCTCAGTGGTTAGAGCACCAGATTCCGAAGCAGACGTGCCCGGATTCGAACCCTGTTCGCGGCAAATTCTGGCTAGTACGTGAAGAGTTTCCAATAAGGACGAAACAGGTATACTGGATGAATTGCCTTTTCTACACTATGCACAATACAATGTAAGTAATTAATGGGTTAGGTGCTTATATCAATTTTGCAACCTTGATTATAATAATTGTTATCACCGCCCGCGCAACCAATGTTCGTTTAATTACCATCTATAATCGATAACATATCAATTTAATATAAAAAAAGGAAAAATTTAATTTAATTTTGTTCATTTTAATTGCAACTGACCAATTTCAACCATTTTAGCAATTACTGTCGTTTCACAAGATAATCAATTAGGCTAACAATAAATGCACGGATGGTGAAAAAAATAGTTGAATCAAAGTTACAGATTGGAGATAAACACAAACCTTAATCATTCAACCAATCATCGAACATAGTTTCACTAGTTAGACGCACATCTATCTGTGACTGTTAATTTATTTAGTTTTACATAATTAAACAGACGTTTAAATGAACCACGCACGTCATATTTAATTAGATAAAGCCCGCCCACATACTGCGTAGTTGATATTAATAGAAAATAAATATTTTCTTTACGATGTGAAATAAGGCATTATCAAGGGCAATGCCAGCATCTGGAGAGGGAACCTAGCAATCAAAATTCTGTACACACGTGATAAACGAATCCCCGGAGAAAATATCCCAAAGTAGGCGTTAAAATATTATCTTATGACCTAGTATGAAGGTAAAACAAAAGAAGGTCAAATAGTAAATTATCTGCTAAAAGTGTTACAGTAAGAAAAGATGATAATTGACGGAAAAGGATTTTTAATTAAACCATGGTCTGTGAGAACCACTAATATCATCATCATCATCATCATCAATATCATCATTATCATTGCTGCCATTATTATCATCATCATCATAACCACCACCACTACCATTATCGTAATAGCCACGAATACTACTATTATCATCATTATCACCACAACTCTCATTAATATTATCATCACCATCACCACCAACGCCATCAAAATTATCATCATAACCACTACCACTAACATCATCATTATCATCCTAAAAAATATCATAATTATCACCACAGATCCCATTATTATCATGATCACCATCACCACCACCACCACTGCCATTATCATCATAACCACTACCACTACCATCATCATCATGATTATCACAGCAGCTCCCATTATCATTATCACCATTAACGCCACCGCCATTATCATCATAGCCACTACCACTACCACTACCATCATCATCATGATTATCACAGCAGCTCCCATTATCATGATAACCATTAACGCCACCGCCATTATCATCATAACTACTACCACTACCATCATCACCATCATCATCATCAATATTATCATCATTATGACCGCAGCTCCAATTATTATCATCATCACCATCACCACTGTCATAATAATAACAATAACCACCAACAACACCACCATCATTTTTATCATCAGCAGCATAATCAAGATCATCATTAACAGCCCAACCACCATAATCCGAATCATCATCAAAATCATTATCATTACCATCAGAACCATCATCATCACCACCAATGCCTTCAACATTATCATCATCAATATAACCTCCACCACCCCCATCATAATTATCATAACTGCCATCACCATTATCATCATCATTATAACCACCAACAACACCATCAATTTCATCAGCAGCAGCATAATCAAAATCATCATTAACAGCACCATGATCATCATCAACATTATCATTACCACCACCGCCTTCACCATTATCATCTTCTGTAAAAATTGCCAAAGTTGAAGAAAGCTTCTCTAGCTTTCGCGATTTTCATATTCACCTCGTCACTCATATTGCGTGATTTATGGACACAACTACCAATATATCAGTGCCTTTACCTTGAAGCCGCAAAGCTGATGTAGGTGACGAGTAATCCTATAGTAGTAACGATTACAGAGTACTAATTATATCGAAAGACGGATGGACTATTCAAGGTGGCCTGGATAGAATCTCATTTAGTGAATCATAAAGGGATATCGTCTGGAAAGCTAAGAGGGAATAATCTACCGCCAGAGAAAATTTCGACGTCTGCGTCCTGAAAGTATGGATGAGAACAGTTCATAATGGCAACTATTACAAAATTAGGATGTGGAGAAAGTGGACATCCTATATGGAAACTAGTGTTGATAATAGAGTTGTGTGTAATTCGTTGTAGACTTTTATGTGACTGGAGGTGTTTGTGTTCACAAATTTAGTGGGAATACCACTTTACGACTGAATATTGAATAGAACACCGTGATCCACCGAGTCAACGGCACTTTTTTAAGCCTAGAAAGACGACTGTTGTGGAATGCCAATATACATGTCACTGCTGAAGTACTTGTCTCTACAACCAATTCGCCTAAATTCGGTTGATTCTTCTCTTATATGTAATTCATGTGAAGCACTGAGATGGTTATCACACGAATTCCGGTTGCTTCATTTGAAGACTCGTTCCAAGCAACCTACTTACTTTACTTTACTTTACTGCGGCTGACACCTTTTGGAGGATAAGCCGGCTCCATGACATTTCATAGAGTTTCATGGGAATTTAGTACAAGTGGTGTCCCCTCACCACTCGGCTTTTTGATCGAGGACGCACCTCTAGCCTTTGCACATCCAAGCGCAGTCTGCAAGGCAGCAGTAAGTTGCATGGTTGCCTGTTGCTGTTGAGAGCTCATTCACCATTCGGAAGTACGGGGTACTGTCCAGAAGTCCATGTAATCCTGTGGCTGTTGAACCCTTTTGTGGCGGGGAACACACGCCGAGTCATGGTGCCGTCGTCGGGCTCATGTGGTATTTTATAGGAGATCCGATTGCCGGTCGGAAATCCACCACGCCCTGGTGACACCACCGCCATAGCCTCGTTAGCCCATGTACGATTGGCCATCGAGACATGGTTGACACCGTCGTACCACGTTGAGGAAGGGATGGACTTTACGACGGCCTACACAGTCCCTTTATTTCGCACGACTCAAAAAGAATAATCACAACTGCATTCGTTCAGTTTGGCTTAATTTATTACCATCCGAGTATCATTAATCCAGCCACTATTCGATAGGCCATCGCCGTCCCACCTAGTTGAGAGTCGTCGTCTTTGTTTGCAGAACCACTGTCTAAGAAGGTCACTTACAAGTTCAGTTTTCAGGGCGATTTAAGCAAACCTGGTGAATTGCTGGATTCGTAGCAGTAGGCTTGTGAGGCAATAGTCTAATGCTATGCTTCGAGATATCGATCATTTGACCACATTACACAGTTTTCCAAAATTGTAGACAAAAAGGAATGGTCAGTAACGTCAGGAATCTAAGGACAAACGGAATCCAGTAGAGAGGACAGGTAGTTCGTCCCTATCAGCAACAATAGGCAAAAACCTTCGTTTGAAAGACAAACTCTAGTTAACCAGTTATCACTGACCAGAAAGACAAGATGAAAACCACAGTTTTATTAAATTGGCAAACTTACGACTAAAAATAAAAATCAAAAACACCCTATATGTAATAAGTTATTTTAAATAATTTAACAATAATATGAAACGCAAAGATAACTTTCACGCATGCAGATTGTAATTGGTGATGCGTGAACGGAAACGGAGACTGCGGTCACGTGAAAGCAATCGGATTTCGTGTGATCAACACAGAATATATAAAATAGTATGGCTAACTGTAAACAAGTACACGCTTCTCGGTATATTAATTTTGTTGATCAAACAGCAACCAAAAAACACTTGCCTGTAGGTTAATTTACTGAGGTCAAAATTGTCCGGCCCATTGAACGATGAGGTATCGGCAGATTTCAGTTCAGGCATTCGCGGCAAGCAAAGCAGAGCGAAACCATTGGCTAAACTGCCAAGGTTCAAGTCTGTACGGCAGGACAAGAAATAAATTTAAAACATTCATTTTCAATGTGGATTGAAAGTGGCAAATTAATTAAACAACCAAGTCCGAGATCATTAGCAGACTAGTTCCCCTGTCGGCTAAGCAGTCAAGCACTGTCTGTGTGTCTTCTTGGTAATTGTAGCACAGTTAAGACTTTACTAAATTTACGATACAGTATGCACGCACAAACGGCCAATTATAATCAAGATTAGCCCAACGCCGATAAAGAATAAAATACGTTTCTCAAAAGTGTAATGGACATATCAACAAATCCATTTACCTTAGATCCCTAGTGACACCAGTTGGATTGACTTCTGTCAACACTGTAAGCGCATTAGCTTTACTGCATTTGCAGTCGTCAAATCATGCAAATAACTATGGAACAGATCGACTGATTACAGTCAGATACTGTCTGTTGCGGAAAACCAGTTGTGTATTAGGTGTTGCGCACCTAGTAACAAATTATGTTAAATATGACCAAAAGGACGAAACAAATTCAGCATGAAAGGAAGGTATAACCTCATGTGCACATTCGTTTCGTGCTTACTGTCGACTCATAAGTAGGAGCCGGTATTACGCCCTTTAACCACTATATATTTGGTAGAAGAATGTGGAATAATAGAGCGGTACAATCTCCTAGACGAATGTGTAAACCTGTAATAGTGAAGCTAACATAATCTAAAGTCAACGACAATGCGACTTCAATGCTAACTCACACTATATAATACATATACCGAGTCTGTAAAGGATACTAACACTATGGCTATTGTGGTAGTAACTGATACCTTTTTTGAAATCGATGAGTACCGGATACTAACACTATGGTTTCCGAGTCGGCACATGATACCAACCAGATGGATATAAATTTATGCTAAAGTTCACCCAAATTGAGAATTACAACAATTTCCGAACACCTGTTACTCCAGTTAAACCATACACTCTGTCCTTAATCGATATCAGTTATCACATTTCGCGGTAAGCATGACATCATTCAATTCAATATATTACAGTTAAATACTGTTTGTTGCGAAGAACTAATATATATATGCTAGTATGTATTAGGTTTTGCGAACCTAGTAACAAATTAGTTCAGTTGTGACCAGAAGGATAAACCAAAGGCAGCATGAACAGAAAGTAGAATCTCATGCACATTCGTTTCGTGCTTACTGGCGACTCATCAGTAGGAGCCGGTATTACGCCCTTTAACCACTATATATTTGGTCAAGGAATGTGGAATAATAGGACGGTACAATCTCCTAGACGAATGTGTAAACCTGCAATAGTAAAGCTAACATAATCTAAAGTCAACGACAATGCGACTTCAATGCTAACTCACACTATATAATATATATACTGAGTCTGTAAAGGATACTAACACTATGGCTATTGTGTTAGTAACTGATACCTTTTCTGAAATCGATGAGTACCGGATACTAACACTATGGTTTCCGAGTCGGTACATGATACCAACCTGATGGATATAAATTTATGCTAAAGTTCACCCAAATTAAGAATTACAACAATTTCCGAACACCTGTTACTCCAGTTAAACCATACACTCTGGCCTTCATCGATATCAGTTATCACATTTCGCGGTAAGTATGACATCATTTAATTCAATATATTACAGTTAAATACTGTTTGTTGCGAAGAACTAATATATATGCAAGTATGTATTAGGTGTTGCGAATCTAGTAACAAATTAGTTCAGTTGTGACCAGAAGGATAAACCAAAGGCAGCATGAACGGAAAGTATAACCTCATGTGCACATTCGTTTCGTGCTTACTGTCGACTCATCAGCAGGAGCCGATATTACGCTCTACACCCACTATAAATTTGGGAGAGGAATGTGGGACGATTGGACGGTACATTCTCCTGTATGAATGTGTGACTTCAAAGCCAACTTACTATACATAATATATACCAAGTCTATAAATGGTAACATCAACGTTGAGTCAGTACCTGATACCAAATTAATGGTTGGCGAATAGTTACATGATAACTGCACTATGATTGCAGAGTCGGCACATGGCAACCACACAATTAATTTCAAGATAGGCTAAATTTCACACTAATTGAGAATTTGCTAGAGTAACAGGCGTTTAGAAGAAGTTGTCATTCTCACTTTTGTCCTGATAATATATATCGATTTGACAACCATAGTGTTAGTACCACGTACTTATTAGACAAAAATAGTGTTGGTGTCCTTTACAGTTTCGGTGTATGTTGTATATAGTGAGTTGGCCTTCAAGTCGAATTGTCAAAGGCTTTATATGAAGCTAATTGCTACCTGCATACACTTTCGTATAGGAGATTGTACTGTCCAGTCGTACAAAATTTCTCACTCAAATATATAATGAGTATAGAGCGTAATTCTATCTCCTACTAATGAGTCGCCAGTAAGCAGGAAACGAATGTGCACATGAGATTATACCTTCCGTTCATGCTGACTTTGTGTTACCCTTCTGGTCATGTTTGAGCCAATTTCTTACCAGGTGCGCAAAATTAAATACTCAATTGTAAATCATCCAATTAACTAAGCACTATGTCCTAGGTCTGACAGCACCGGGAAATCGTTCCTATTCCATGTATGCGTTGGGTCTTCTTTGGATCATTGCCAGTTGAACATAAGAAGGCAATAATCAAGAGTAAAATAAACCAGTAAACCAATGGCATCCGACCAATATTTGTGCTCCATCATCGTAGCAGAAGGTAAATGGGTGCCTATTGTGTTGATCGAGAGTCCGTCTTGGAAGGCCACTTACACACCCTGCTCACAAGGCTATCGAGGTGTCGTGGATGACTTGCATTCTTAGCGTATAACAATGAGTTTGTTAATTCGCATTTTCGATAAAGTGAATAAATTAAAAAACCTATCTATTTTTACTCAGCCAAAGCGACAAAGCTAGTAAAATTTAAATCAGCTCAGTTTTTTTACTGTGATAGACATGATATTATGTCTCCAACGTGCCGGTCCCTTTGTGGTAAAGAAATGACAAATACGCGCTGTACTATCAGTCCTGGTGTCGAGTACCAAGTTACACGATAAAGTCTTGGTTTGATGTACAACGAAAAAAGCTGCATTAATTTAGTCGGTTTGGTTAGCCACTAATATGCTTATTCAATAAAAAGTGTAAATGAGGCCTGTCGAGTCGAATCTAGTATCAGATTGAGGATAAACAATGACAATAAACAACTGAGATGAACTTGCCTTTGACACGGAAGATGAGTCGACAATCGTGCTTCTGATAGAATCGTAGATAGGCGACGAATGCAAGAATGCTCTTTTCAAACAGGTGTCTAGCATACAAATAGCAAAAACGACAAAAGGAAGCGTATGAAAAAATAAGCAATACATAATACATATAACCTCATTTTCATCGGGGGTTAACGAATAAGCTCATAGAAACAAAATTGAAGCCGATCAGTGCATAAATTCGGGCATGTGGGCGATATTGAAAAGCTGCTCGCAAACGAACGAAGAAAAGTTACACTTGGAGAAAACAGCTTGTTACCTGGAGTTTGCAGGAAAACGACTCAAACACACATACACTCACGCATATAAACTGGTGTCCGAGGAAATTGTCCCGACCACCAGCCTCGCATTTCTTGATGTAATGTCCAGGCTCCTACCGATCAGTCGTCAGTAAGCACGAAATGCATGAATACATGAGATTATAAATTTTTTTGTGCTTACTTCGATCCAGTTGTTAATAGGCACACTAAAGGAAGTATACGCATAGTTACTAGGCACTCTCTCTCTCTCTCTCTCTCTCTCTTGAAAATCTGGTTTCAACGTCATTTTCAGACAAGCAGCTGATGGAGGGCTTCAGAATGAAGGGACAATTGAGAAACCACCAAGCAAGGCCAAAAATCGGTGCAACTGGAAATGTAAACGATTCAAGATTTCACCGATCTACGAGTGTTATCAATTGTCCGGCACAAGAAGTCGGTGGAAGGATTACAATCTCACTAATAATTTGTTTGCCTAAATGATTACTTTTGTCGTTATTTACATTTTTTGTTTCGATTCTTATGGTTATATGGCAGTGAAATATTAGCTACTTTTGGCTTTGTATGGCTGTGCATGATGATGATGATGATGATGATGATGACGGAAAACCTAACAGAACCTTTTGTTGCGGTGACGTTTTTACAAATAAATTAACGACTACTCTGTACTTTTATTCAAACTAAATCTACGCTATCGACCTAGCTGATGGATGGCTATTTAAACAGGAATTCGTATCAGTAGGACTGGCGATCCAATCAGTAAAGCACTGTTTACCAGCGTTATAAATGGACATATTAAATCGTGCTCCAAAATGTGAAGGATACTCGGTGGTTAACAGATTGGAAAGAAGAGCAAGCAAGTACCAGTTACCCAAAGACGACAAATATGAAAAATTAACTCCTGGCAAACACATTTCACAACCTACTTTCAAAAGTTTGTTGGTGTGCAAATATATATATATATATATATATATATATATATATATATATATATATATATATGACAACACAATTAAACAATAATTGATTGCACGAGTGGTGGTAACAATTCTTTAAATCAAGTTTGCATACTTGAAATAAACACCAATCCCATTGTATTTAACCACTCGTCGAACAACATAACAAAACTACCGCCAGTCGCAACGCACTACCGCGTTTCGACCTTCCATGATCACCATCTGAGTACGATGGCAAACTGACTAGCGAGGATCAAACCGCAATGAATATCTAGGGAAAAAAGTATATCTGCATCTCTCACCTCTAGCAGTGTCGCATACAGTATACGTATGCAATATAGGCTCCACCTAAAGGAAGGGCTAACAGAGAAACATTAATTAGTATAAAATTGAAAATTGGGTGTAGCGAACGGCTGGGTGGCTCAATTGTTACAGCACCAGATTCAGAAGCAGACCTGTCCAGGTTCGAGCCCTGCCTGCGGCAAATTCAAGCCAGCACAAGATTAACTGGGTCTACTGGTTAAATTGCCTTTTCCATACTATAAAATAATTAGATCATACAAGCAAATGTATCTACATAATGGGTCAGGTGTTTATGTTATGATCGAAAACTTGATTAAATAACTGTTATCATCGCCCACGCAAATAATGTTAGTCTAATTATATAAATGAACAAAAGTTGGTACATAATTGAAATTGTATGTAAGGCACAGCATCAGTGACATAGTGGATGAGCTGGTAGGCTCTGAATCAAATGCTCCTGATTCAAATCCCGGCCATGGAAATTCTGCACAATACTTCATGAGTATCACATATGTAAGAAACTATTAAAAAATAAATTACGCGGGTGGTGGTAACAATTATTTAATTAATGTCTGCGAGCATGAACTAAGCACCAATCAAATTGTATTTATGTCAAGTTCGGAAAATTGATTTAAAAAAATGTAAGAAGCTAGTTTACTTTACGTATTTCATATGCTGTCTTATGATACGAATATACATATAATCGAAACCTGGAATTACAGACACACACACATACACACACTAAAATCCACTAAATAACAAATTTGCATCATCATTATCATCGCCAGTGAAGAGCTATCACACTTAACGTTGAATAAGTTTATAGTTATAACCAACTGGTTATTTATTACTCTTGTGTAGCATATTGAGGAAACTACATAACTGTATGATAAAAGAGCCTAACATTGACCATTTTTCCCAAAAAATAAACAATAAACGCAAAATATTATAACCACCTATCCAAATATTTTGTTAATTAAGGAAAATAAAAAAAACAATTAGGCTAAGTTACATTTGACGGACTGCCTTACTTGTCCTTTAAGCATAGACGTCTGGCTTTCTCGGTCACTTCGCGGGAACGTTGCGATCGATCAGAACTCGACTCACTTGATGCATTTATGTTATCTGCACCGAGCAGGTCACTGACTTGAGCTTCATCCAACTCCACCTATAGTTCAAGCACACACACAAAATATTTCATGAAAAACAGATCAACATTCCGACGTAATTGGACAGATTCAAAACATAAACTAGGTAAACATCGGGGCAACTATTGTGAATAACAAGATTAGATAACTAACAAGAAGTTCTGACGGCGATGTTGAACAATATCAGAATACAAGTCATTTGACGAAGTAGAAACGATCAGATTGTTTCTTCTTCCTCTACGACTATGGCGTTACTTAAGTATTCCTACTTTTATTTAATGAAAATATTATATTACTAATACTACATAGCGTTCCATGTGGGCTTAGAATTCTGTAAAAAAATATATACGTATGTGTTAGTATATTCTTCGTTCTAAATATATAGAAATTTTTGATAATCTTACATCGTATAAAGCCTCAAGTTCAGTTAGAAAATCGTTGTTAAATGGGTAGTGACATATGTATGTTTTCATCATCATCATCACCAACAACATTACCGCAGACAGAAAAACTAATGCGCACTGACAAAAATGAAAAATTGAAAAAGTTAATAATAATAAAAAAAGGAAAAGAGGAATAAAAAAACGAATATAAATAATAATGATAAAAATAGCAGTTGTAATAAAAAAATAATAGTGATAGTAGAAATAATAATACTTGAAAAAGTAATAATAGCAAAGGTGGTAAATAATAAAAAGAATAAGATGAAGATGAAAAAAAAACAGAACAAAGATATTATTTAGAGTAATAATTAAAAATAATGACATTAATAGTAATAATAATAATAATTGTTATTATAAAAATAATATAAATAATAATTATAATAATAATACTTCAAAAAGTAATAATAGCAAAGGTGGTAAATAATAATAAGAAGAATAAGATGAAGATGAAAAAACAGAATTAAAAGATATTATTTAGAGAATAATTAAAAATAATGACATTAATAGTAATAATAATTGATATTATAAAAATAATATAAATAATAATAATAATAATACTTCAAAAACTAATAATAGCAAAGGTGGTAAATAATAATAAGAAGAATAAGATGAAGATGAAAAAAACAGAACAAAGATATTATTTAGAGTAATAATAAAAAATAATGACATTAATAGTAATAATAATAATTGTTATTATAAAAATAATATAAATAATAATAATAATAATACTTCAAAAAGTAATAATAGCAAAGGTGGTAAATAATAATAAGAATAAGATGAAGATGAAAAAAAACAGAACAAATATGTTATTTAGAGTAAGAAGGCAAAATAATGACATTAATAGTAATAATAATAATAATTGTTAACATAAAATAATACAACACAATTATAATAATACTTCAAATAGTAATAATAGCAAAGGGTAAATAATTATAAGAAGAATAAGATGAAGATGAAAAAAAACACAACAAAGATATTATTTAGAGAAATAAAAAAATTATGACATTAATAGTAATAATAATTGATATTATAAAAATAATATAAATAATAATAATAATAATAATACTTCAAAAAGTAATAATAGCAAAGGTGGTAAATAATAATAAGAAGAATAAGTTGAAGATGAAAAAAACAGAACAAAGATATTATTTAGAGTAATAATAAAAAAATGACATTAATAGTAATAATAATAATTGTTATTATAAAATATAAATAATAATAATAATACTTCAAAAACTAATAATAGCAAAGGTGGTAAATAATAATAAGAAGAATAAGATGAAGATGAAAAAAACAGAACAAAGATATTATTTAGAGTAATAAAAAAATAATGACATTAATAGTAATAATAATAATTGTTATAATAAAAATAATACAAATAATAATACTACTACTACTAATAATAATAATAATACTTCAAAAAGTAATAACAGCAAAGGTGGTAAATAATAATAAGAATAATAAGATGAAGATGAAAAAACAGAAGGACAATATTTAGAGTAATAATTAAAAATAATGACATTAATAGTAATAATAATAATAATAATAATAATAATTTTTTGTTATAAAAATAATACAAATAGTAATAATATCAATGATAATAAAAATTATAGTAGCAATCATAATAATAGCAATAATAATTTAAAGCAAAAACTTTATTAGAGGACAATGATTTATGATGGAAAGGGTACAGTTTAGCTGGAAATACGTGCCAGAGTAGCACACCGAATCTAGGCAAACTAGACCGTCACAATTTGGTCAAGTCAACAATAAGGCAATGAGACTTTACCGCTTCGTAAATAAAGCCAAAACTCGCTACCAACTCTGCCCAAATGAGAAAAGAACGTTAAGATGACTCCACAATAAATCAGAATCAGTCATACGTAAAGCATGACCGAGTCAGCGCAAATGATGGAGCCGTATTCAGTTGTCTAACGATAAGCACTTGTTGGCCGAACCAAAATAAAGTCTATGTAAGTGGTAACATATAACGGTTATGCATCTCAAACAACGGTGGTTTTGGTATCAGTGAACGTCTATGATCTTCGACTCTAAAGGGCTAACACACACTTACCGGTAACAGTTGAACCCGAATACCGTCTGCCCTGAACTCGCATACTGCAATAATAATTTTCGAATATATACTCAACACGTAACCTGGTTAGTCTTAGGTGGAGCCTCCCCATGACATCCATTTAGACCCAGCCTGACTACTTACCCATACTGACACATCTGGGAAATTGAAATGAATTAAACGAACATTGGTTGCGATACTATTATAATCATGTTGTTTTATAAAACCATTCCGACCATTGATTATTTCTATCATGTTTCAGGGAAAACTAAGACTATGCGTAGAAAAAGAATTCATCCAGCAGACCGTTTCTACAGCAGCTCGGCCAGAATTTGTTGCGGGATGAGACCTGAAATCGGCGATGTGTGCGAACTCAGTGTTTCAACCATCGGTTTGTCCGCCGCAATAATGGTTAGTAGAGATACCGACGAAGACGTGCCCAGGTCTTCGAGTCCCGTCCACGGCAAAATTTTGGCCAGTACATGAGTTCCCAATAAGGACGAAATCAGTCTACTGGATGAATTTCCTTTTCACACTATACAATTTCCTTAGTTTATACCATTATACATGTAACTAATTAGTGAGTCAGGTGCTTATATCAAGATCGCAAACTCTTGATTATAATAATTGTAATCGCCGCCCGCGCAATCAATGTTGGTTTAATTATATAAATGTTCATTTCAATACCAATTTCCGCATGTAGTGGTGTCTGTTCAGTAATGAAAGATTGGGGATGGTTAGTTGGAACTTTGGGTCTCGATGGATGCCATATGAGCTCCACCTGTAAGAAAAATAGACTAACCAAATTGTTATTAGTTAGTATATAAGTGAAATCAGGTGCAGTGTAGTGCGCAGGATGGCTCAGTGGTTAGAGCACCAGATTCCGAAGCAGACGTGCCCAGGTTCGAGTCCCTGTCCGCGGCAACGGTCAGTGCTATTACGAGTTCCCAATAAGGATGAAGCTGGTCTACTGGATGAATTGCCTTTTCAACACTATACAATTCTTAGTTTACACGACATATGTAAGTAATTCATGGGCTGGGGTGTTATACCAAGACCGCAACCTTGATTAAAATAATTGTTATAACCACCTGCGCAACCAATGTTCGTTTAATTAAAAATTATACTTTGACTGAGATTTTCCTACGTCACTTGGGAACATATCAATAAAGTAACATAACTTAATTTATACAATGCATACGGTATGTTGATGACATTTTCCTTACTATTCACAGCGGCTCGCAATCATGAACACCGCTTCAAATATCAGTTTTAGGTCATCGCATTGGAAACATGGTTGTCTGCATTTATTAGATGCACAGTAAAATCAAAATGTTAATGTTAAATTAAATAGAACAAATTTCCATAAATCAATCTGGCCTGTATAGTAACGTGTCTTCTCAATATAAATTATCAACAGTTCGCGGCTGGTTTTCCGAATTTATAGTTTGGTCAGTCCAGGTTCAAAAGGGAGTAAATATACCAAAGAAAAAAACTATCCAATGTAAAATGGCCACCTTAAACAAATGAATGAGTCAATTATTAAGAGGGGAAATGAAAAGAAACAGGCGAATCTTGGAAAGAAAAGAAAGAAGTTTACCTGAATATCTCATTTAAGGGAGATGCTACTACACGCACAGTGCAGAAGCACGTTCAAGCGGCAATAACGCGCACATTTAATACGACTGTTATTTAAGTTAACAAACTTGCCTTTACCAGTAATTAAGGAGAAACAGAGGCAATGTCGACCTAAAATATTATATATATATATATATATATATATATATATATATATATATATATATATATATATATTATGCAAATTTGACGATCAATTTCCGTAGGCCGATCGACCAGACAGCTAATTACTCGAATGAACAACCTTTGTAACCTAAATGCTTGTTTCAAATCAAATGGTGAATACACGTATGCAATTGCGCAACGTATGGCTGAAGTCTCTCACGTATGACCTCCGGACGTAGCATTTAAAATAATAACTAATTTTTAATAACAATAATGAGATAGCCACATGCGAAGCTCTATGGATAAAAAAACTCCAGTCGGACTTATGCAAGTAGCATAAGCGTATTCAGGTATGACCTCGAACTGAAGTTGTTGCACGCAATTCATATGCTGTTTCCATATATCATATTCTCTTCACGATTACATTTTCTCTTTGTTTTGCAGTTCAATATATATATATATATATATATATATATATATATATATATATATATATACACGTGTACACGTGTTCGTGGACTGTTACCGTGGACCGCTTTTTCTATTTCAACATAAATACATATATGCTAGCAAGTGTAAGCATCTAGGTATTCCACATGATGAAATCTCTATCCAGAACTGCTATAACTGCAAAAAAATAATTTTACAGATTTCTTCACCAACATGATGTTATTTTAAAAACACATACTTGTTGATTGATGTTGAGAAACTTTACATAGGCCAACTCATGTGATGCTAACAGCAGAACAGCGCTGCCTTTGGCGCCACAGCGCGCTGTTCGACCACAGCGATGCACAAACGCGCTGAAGAGTGTAAGAAAACAAAAAGAACAATAGTATTTAAACAAAAGTAATACACTGCTGCAATGAAGACAAAAAAATCCATTTCAGATAAAGACTGATAGTGTTTAAAGTCAAAAATATTCACAATATTCATTTAACGTATACACGATTTCCTTTCGTGGGAGGTAGATTTGCGCTCTCAGTTCCGTGATTATCCGATTGATCCTCATACTCAAGAACTCGCTGTTTTTGACTTCCAGGCGTCATCACTCAGAAAACTTCCACACTATTAGTAATGACCATTGGAGATGAAATTCGATCCAACCTCGGATGTTTAACTTTTCGATGCTTCATTTCCATTACCATCTTCGGACATATAATAACACACAGTATACTAATCACAAGACCAGATTTAAGCAAGCATGGTAAACTTTGTGAGAGACAGATCGAGTTATGTTTCAATTTTAGACTCCTTAGTGATTAAGATCAAAGAAATGCCCTCAGTAACTAGAACTCTACATGTACCATAGGCGTGGATTAAATGAAAAAACTCCACTCTCTAACACATATACTACTACATATATATATATATATATGTATATGTATATATATATATATATATATATATATATATATATATATATATATATATATATATATATATATATGGTCGACTCAGTCCATTCTTTCAGTTCAATTTGCAGCTATTGAATCAGTACAAGCCGCAGAAGAAGCAGATTATTAGGCAAATGGTAAATTCCTCGTTCTTCAAAAAAAGACGTTTCAAATTTAATGTTATTCCGAAGTGCAATAGGTTTGGACTTTCATTCAAGTTGGATAAAGTAGAAAATATTCTGAAGCATGAGTTTTATTTACAGTTAATAAGAATATCGATTAAGAAATGCAATAAACGGAAATATAAACTGATTCGAGATAAGATTAAATTAAAATCGATATTACTCTCGAAATAACACATGTTTGTCTTTAAATACATAGAAGGGTTCGCCAACAAGTTTAGGGATAAAAAGAATAAAAAAGTTAGACAGACACATGAGAGGAAATTAGTAAACTGGACTATTTATTTGTCTTTAAGGAATTAAAAAATGTACTCTGCTATGGCAAAACGGGTGGTTTATTTATCGTCAATGAATCTCAAGGATAACAAACAAATTCTTAACCTTTGACTTAACACTGTAATTCCTATATATTACATAACTAAGTGATATTATTTTTTGAAATTTGATTACGGAGTGCCAGCTTCATAATTTCCAATTCCGCGTTTTGCGTACGTGGGTTGTAGCTTTGCACTAATAGTTTCGCAAAGATCAGATTGATCACAATTTCCATTTCCACTTTGTCTTCGATCGGGTTGGGTTTGTATAAGTAGTTTATATATATATCATCATCATCATCATTTCCAGCCACACAAAAGTCAAGTGACTAATGTTTCACTGCCATATAACCATAAGGAGTGAAAAAAAGTATATAAGTGAATTTAGATAAATTATTATTGAGATTTACGAGAGAGGGAGAGGGGTAGAGAGAGAAGGAAAACCTTGCTACTATGAGTAAATTTATCAGGATAACTCACAGAAATGAGGCAAACTAAACCTCTCCACAACACCATTATGGCCAAGTTAGCATTCCGGCAAGGCGACATCAGCAATTCAGCTTCCTTGCGGATTTCACTGTATCACGTCATAAACAAACCAAACCTCGCAGCTAGATTTGCCCTACTAAGACAAAAAAGTTACGAAGATGATTCTACTAGACATCTGCAGAAAGATCGCCACTGAGCTCGATTCGATGCCATATCGCTTAGGGTTTCTAACCAAGAACTGTGATGTGCACGAGGACCCCATCCCGGCAGGCGAGTGGGTCCTATACTACCCAGTTTGGATTTAAGTGACTTCAATTTTTTCTGCCATATCAAAATCTGCCCACCTTATTTCTTACGCCAATTCGGTGCTGGATGAGAGAACAGAGCTGTACTTGGCAATCGAAATGAGGGCATACGCAAAACGTGACCGAGCCAACGAAGTTGATGGAGCCTAATTTGTTTTTCTAACGACGAGCTCTTATTTTCGGATCCAAAAATACGTCTATGGATGTCAACGTTAGTTATTCGCTGTTGGTAACCAACCTGTGCTATACTTCTTAAACAAAGATGATTGAATGTCTGTAAGCGTCTCAAATCATCAACTCTAAGAGGCCCAGTTTCATTAGCGTATAGTAAGACTGCGCGTACATATGCATTTTAAATACGACCTTTAAGGCAAGGCGAAATATTCGCGTTTCTCCATACATGACAAAGGTTCGAGAAAGCTACTCTAGCTTTCGCGATCCGTATTCTCACCTCGTCGGACATATTGCCTACGTTATTGATAGAGCTCCCAAGATATGTAAGCCTGTCGACTATGTCAAGAACTTCACTCTGCAGTCGCAACGTTGGAGTGAGTGGTGGGTGATCCTCTAACAGTATCTTACATTTGGAGGATGCGAATTTCATACCGAAAGACGGAACAACGTTTGCTAATCTATTTAAGGTGGTCTGGGCAGCATGCTGATTGTCGAATAATAGTACGATATCGTCGGCATAGTCATGATCGACTTGTTTATCTCCCTGGAGAACTTCAACTCCAGCGTCCTGAATGTGTGGGAGAGTGTTGTTCATAATAGCATCGATTACAAAATTAAACAAAAATGGGGAAAGTGGACAACCTTGACGAACACCACTGCTGGTTGTAAAGTTATGCGTTAATTCGTTGTAAACTTTAACGCGACCAGAAGTATTTGTGTAGAGAGCTCGTATAATATTAACAAATTTTGTGGGCACACCGCTTTTCGACAAGATATGGAATAAAACATTGCGATCCACCGAATCAAATGCACCCTTGAAGTCTAGAAAGACGACTATTGAGGGACGGTGATATAAATGTCTCTGTTCGAGAACTTCCCTTAACGTAAATATATTATCTATACAATATATATATATATATATATATATATATATATATATAGATTGAGTTGTTGAGTAAGGGTTTTAATGTGCGCTAGACATATGCATATATTGAGTTTAGTTACTGAGTCAATAAAATAAAAAATAAATAGAACGGTTACGGAATGAGGTTATCAAATTTGCTTAAATCTGATATTGTGAGTATTGTGCTGTGTCTAGAAAGTAGGCACCGAAACGTCGCCAGTAAACAAAGATGTGATAGAACCCCATTTCCATTGGTTAGTATGAGCGATGTTGAAACCTTCGGAAGAAAGGGACGAATACAAACCCAGCCCGATTGAAGATAAAGTGGAAATGTAAAGAGCGATATTATAACAGAAACAGTAAAGACTGCCTAGGTCCTCCCAAATAAGCATAAAACCAACGTTGAATTTGATTTTGCCAAATTGGTGTTAGAACAAAAAGAGGAGAGAAGCAAGCCCAAATATGAATTAAATTATTTAGGAGCAGAATTATTATCCAACAATGTAATAAACCAAAGGCAGCATGAACGGAAAGTATAACATCATGCACATTCGCTTCGTGCTTAATGGCGACTCATCAGTAGGAGCCGGTATTACGCCCTTTAACCACTATATATTTGGTAGAAGAATGTGGAATAATAGGACGGTACAATCTCCTAGACGAATGTGTAAACCTGTAATAGTGAAGCTAACATAATCTGAAGTCAACGACAATACGACTTCAATGCTAACTCACACTATATAATATATATACCGAGTCTGTAAAGGATACTAACACTATGGCTATTGTGTCAGTAACTGATACCTTTTGCAACGTTGTTCGAGGACTAATTAAATGGGGTTGGTGTTTACTTCAATCTCGCAAACTTGATTAAAGAATTTTAACTACAGTCGTTAACCCATCGAGGCACATTTACCTGAGCTAGTCTTCTTAAATTTTCATTTGTTTTAGAGAGTAGACGTCTTTCTCGATCATCATAGCTGCACACATTGTCGAATCAACTTGTAAATACCTTAACTAATTAAACGTCGAAATTTCTCTGCAAACGAGTGTCAAAACGCATCGGCTTTTGGCTCAAGCCATGCGTTGATCAAAATTGAATGTCTAAACTATTCCCTGCTATACTCTTCTTGAAAAGTTATTAAGGACCATTTTTGATAGGTTTAGTTGCGTAGAAAGTAAACCGTTTGAAAACAATTAAAACTAGTGCTAAATTGCTTCACACACAAAAAAAGTCAACAATGAGTAGCACAGAAGATGTCTTCGTTTGACTCACCTTGCGCTCGATGGAGGATCGTATTGGAGTACCCAGCTGACGGCTTGCACGTCAATACCACGGGCCATCACATCGGTGCAAAATATAACGCCGCTTGTTTGCCAAACGTGAGCACGAGTAAATCAATACAATTAGTTAACAGTGTAGCAAAAACCAGCATTCTTACAGACAGCTTTTATGGTTAAATTAATAGCATAATAAAACGAGAAGAATAGAGAAAAATCAACCAAGTTATTGATCAAGCGCACACACGTCACAAAGTTGCTTCATATAACAATTAGAAATCGATACAGTTTGCAACGATCTTCAAAGTGCATTATCTTGGCTCTATTAGTGCATCGTATCGGACGAGAAAAAAACACAAAATTCATTACTTAAATCAAGTTTGCGAGCTGTGAGTAAGCACCAATCCCACTGTGTTAAGCCAGTCGCCAGTTGCAACGCACTGACGCGTTTCGACCTTCCATGATCATCATCAGAGTACGACGGAAATATGACTAGCGTGGATCAAACCACATTGCATATATATATATATATATAAATATAAATATATATATATATGTAGGTTCTTGAGAAGAATATGAGAAAGAAACTATTCTTGTGCCTTTTTTTATATTATAAAATGCTCAGTTTATACTGACAAACATATGCGTATGATGGGAATTGTGTTTTTTACCAAGATCGCAAACTTGATCTAAATTATTAGTTTCTTATTTATTCGCGACAGATTGATTTCAATCAATGTTGGTTTACCTACTCAAATAATGATTTAGTTCTTTTTCTATTTATGGCAATGTTGAAATTTCGGTATTCATTGGTAATTGGATACGTATGGCTGTATTTAAAGAGCATTATCTTGGCTCTATTGGTTCATCGTATCGGACGAGAAAACAACAAAATTAATCATTTAAATCAAGTTTGCAAGCTTTAAGTAAGCACCAATCACAGTTTATTTAGCCATTCGCCGAATAACATTACAAAATTAGAGTCAGTTACACGTACTGACGCGTTTCGACATTCCGTGAGCATCATCAGTGTACGACGGCAAACTGACTAGCGAGGATCAAACCGCATTGAATTAATATATATGGAAAGCAAAATTAGACATGCGGCTCTCCCTTATAGTAATCTCGCACACGTTGTACTTAAAATTTGCGAGCTTGTATAAAACCCCCGATCCCATGGTATTTAACCAGTCGTTGAACAAAATAGCAAAACTACCGTCAGTCACAATGCTGTTGACAACTGGTTGAATAAAATGGGATTGATGTTTTCTTCAAGCTCGCAAACTTGATTTAAAGAATCCTTACCACCACCCATACAATCAATGATTCTTAACTGCGTTAGCTATATTAGAAAAAATGAAAATTGCCGAATTTAGCAACTGTGTAGTATTCATAAAAAGAACTGCTACTATGAACCGGACCTGCCATAACACAATTTCTTAAATTCATGCGACATCAAAAGCATTCACCGTCTTCAGATTCTTTGCATTATCTTGGCTCTATTGGTTCATCGTATCGGACGAGAAAACAACACAAAATTAATCATTTAAATCAAGTTTGCAAGCTTTAAGTAAACACCAATCACAAAGATCCGATTTGTCACTATTTCCAATTTTGTTTTGTCTTTGATCGGGTTGACTCATTTTTACTTCAATTGGAAATGCGGTTCTATCACATCTTTGTTTACTGGCGACGTTTCGGTGCCTACTTTCCAGCACCATCATCAGGCAACACAACACTGATCACAATAGCAGATTTAAGCAAATGTGGTAACCTCGTTCCAAAACCATTCTATTTATATATATTTGACTCAACACTATTTTAATCATAGAATTTGTCTCAGTAACTAAACTCAATATATAACTTTTTATAATTAGCAGACCAATCATTACCTCACCTATACCTCATCTCATCTCGTATGCAGAATATTTTAGGGGAGAGAGACAGTATCGAACCTTTTGTTATTTGTTATAACTGTATTGCTACTATGTCACGGTAATCAAAATTTAAAAATGCTAAAACTAAAACCTTGACTAGCATATACTGTATTTTATTTAAAGCCGGGAACTCTAATGTATACAATGGTGTGTGAGGTATTGCGCACATAGCAACAAATTAGTTCAAATATGGAGCAGCAAGTAACGTAGATGGATGGAGAGTGAATGTTATATCGACGCTTAGGTGAACGATTAAAGAGAGAAAGATAGAGATAGCCTGGACAACTAACGTTTTTCAAAAAAACTAATCGTAAGCACAATGCGAAGTTAATCAACTATTAGAAATAATTGCATAAGAATATTTGCTCATATGACTAAAATAATTCATTATATCTATATAAATATTAATCTAAATATAATATCGTAACACCTTTATATATATATTTAGAAGAAGGACCATTGAGTCGAAGGAATTAGAACCAGGACTTGGGAATTCATTAATACGTGACACAGTCCCTCCGAGAATTTATGGTCTAGTGAAGATTCATAAACAGGGGAATCCACTTAGATTAATCGTTAATGTACAAAACTCACCAACATATAGATTGTCGAAATTTCTATGCAACAGAATTAGAAAATATACTTATTTCTTAGATTATACTTTAAAAATACATATCATTTTATTGACATTATTAGTAGATATAACTTGAATGATAATGATAGAATGGCTAGCCTGGACGTTGTATCGATGTATACTAATGTCCCGGTACAAGCAGCATTAGAAAGTGTGAAGCGTTGTTTAACAGAGTTCCCAGAGATAATAGAAGGTAGTAAAATGATGTTAAGTAGTATTATGGAAATTTTAAATATTTTGTATCAGCCCTCTACCCACTAAGATTCAGAAATGAATTTTATAAACAAGTTAAAGGTGCTCCCTATGGGACGAACCACTATCAGTCCGGTTATGAATATTTTTTATGCACTATTTTGAAAAAATCTGTTGTTACAATCTCCCAAAGCCAGACTTGTATGTAAGATTCCGGATGATATAGGCTTGGTATAATTTAAGAATCATGGGGATATTGAGTTAAATAAATTCTCTCGAATTAGCTAAATCAATGGTGAATTAAAGTTTACATTGGAAAGAGAATAATGGACAATTACTCCTTTTTGGATGTGAAAATAAAACGGGAAAGTCGGTTCCAGATTGGAAAGAGATATTATTTTTGAAAAGAGACTTATTCAGGACTACTTTATATTTCTTATCATCACCCAGTATGTATATAAGAAAATATGGCAGTCTGAAATCCATAATATTAAGAAGTCTTAGAATAGTGGATATACGAAAATAGAGATAGAAAATGAGGAGATTAAAAGAAATATTCAAACTAAATATAGCTATCCGTCAAGTATAATAGATAGATTAATAGATGAGATGTTACAGAGATTTAACAATATAATAAACAAAGTAAAGAAGGAAACGGAACCGATAAGCACAAAATTATGGTATTACCTGATCTGCTAAATTGAGCAGGAAAATTAGAACAATAGCAGCTAAATACAATATTAAAACAGTTTTAAGACAATCGCTTACTATAGGAAATAAACTACCTAACCAAAAAGAAAGAGTAGAACCTCAGAGACTATCAGGGAGTATATGTGATACCTTGCAAAGAAATGTACTATCATCAGGTATATAGGCAGAAACCATGCGACCCATAAAGGTTCGTAGAGGTGAACATAAGACAGCCTGCAATATATGGACAGTCATTCAAAGGAGATCAGACCTAGCTAGAGCTATTCAAGAGGAAACGGTCATGAAATAGACTAGGAAAGGATGTCAAGAAACGTATCGCGATATGCAACCACTGCAACAGATTAACTAGACTCAAGTAGAGAGTCAATTGACTAAAATCAGAAAGAGGCAAGTATTATGAATGTAACATCACGGTAGAAAGAAATCATTGAGCCTAATATTTAACAAGCATTTTCTATGGTCTGAAAAACGTGAGGCTATGGAACATGAATTAAGTGGGAACCTAAATGGAAAAACCTCGCTTATAGAAAAACTGGTTAGGAATGATCTGTACCAATATCAATTTCCCTAGTATACACTTATTTTTCTCAATAAAAATGTTCCAAAAGACGGTATACTGATTTAGCAAGGGTTAGTAGGATAGAACATTAGATAAGACACATTTGACTTACATTGACATTATTTTATATTTTCTATATTTATATAAGGTAGGAATATCTTAATAAATGATAATAATACGTTAGTCATAGAGAAGATATTCGTAATGGTTAATAGCTACCATGATATCCTTTTAAGAGGAAACCAAAATGATGATAGATAGACGGATATATAGATAGGGCACCTATGGGTAGATTGATAGGTTTATTCTATACATATACATATATATATATATATATATGACTCAATAATTGTTGTTTATATTTATATATATATGTTTTTATACATACTATATGTATTTTATATATTTATATAGTGTGAATAGATAAATATTACACAATTTGATTAATTGGTAAATAAAAGAAACAGTAAGAAAAAGAATAGGAATAATAATGTCGAAATATACAAACGTATATATATATATATATATATATATATATATATATATATATATATATATATATATAGGATTAGGGATGTCGCTCACACTTATGTTTATATTCATGAGTATATATATGTTTTATACATATTGATATGTATTTTATATATTGATATAAGGTGTGTATCTAACGTAATAAATAAATATATAATAAGAATAGAAAATTATTCATATTTAATAATTATCAATGGTCCTCTTTTCTCTCCCTACTCATACATATATATATATATATATATATATATATATATATATATATATATATATAGATAGTTTTATGATATTATATTTAGATATATATGTAATGAAGTATTTTAGTCATATCAGCAAAATATTCTTATGCAATTATTTCCAATAATTGATTAACTTCGCATTGTGCTTTACGATTAGTTTTTTTGAAAAACGTTAGTTGTCCAGGCTATCTCTATCTTTTTCTCTCTTAATCGATTCACCTAAGCGTCGATATAACGTCACTCTCCATCCATCTCACACGTTACTTGCTGCTCCATATTTGAGACTAGTTTGTTACATGTGCGTGCAATACCTCACACGCATTGTATACATATAGAGTTCCCGGCTTTAAATAAAAATACAGTATGATAGTCAAGGTTTTTAGTTTTAGCATTTTAAATTTTTGATTACATGACATAGTAGCAAAGCGATACAGTGTCATAACAAATAACAAAAGGTTCGATACTCATCTCTCTCCCCAAAATATTCTGCATACGAGATGAGATGAGTACAGGTGAGGTCGATGGTCGCTAATTATAAAAAGTTTATATGTGAGTTTAGTTACTGAGACAAATTCTATGATTAAAAGTCAATTGTTGAGTCAAATATATATAAATAGAATGGTTTTGGAACTGAGGTTACCACATCCGCATATATCTGCTATTGTGATCTAGTCGTTGATGTTGCTCTGATGATAATTGCTGGATAGGCACCGAAACGTCGCCAGTAAACAAAGATAGGATAGAACCGCATTTCCAATTGAAATATAAGTCGGCGATCAAAAGTATAAAATTTGAAATAAAATCAGATAACTGCTCCCGTGTACAGCGTATTGCACCGCATACGCAAACGCAGCATTTGTTAACCTGAATGCTTACACACCGCAAAATATTGAGTTTAAAACACCAATCACAGTTTATTTAGCCATTCGCCGAACAACATTACAAAATTAGAGTCAGTTACACATACTGACGCGTTTCGACCTTCCGTGTGCATCATCAGTGTCATCTATCAAGTTGGTTACACAGTAGCCCGTTGCGTGTCAATTTATTTAATCTTCCGTCGCTTTAAAAATTTTCGACATCAAAAACCAACAGTTAATTCAAGATGAGATATGGCAAAAATTACCTTTATAGCCGTGCTCTATATACACTCTTATATAAAATTTAGTTTTCAGTATATCAGGTTACAACTGGCACCAATAACAAAAGCCGTTTCTAAACATTTGAGTGCTAATTGTCAAAAATCAAATAACATTGCCATTTTGTGCACCTTGCAGCTAGTTAACTCATGTAGGACTAGAAAGATAGGCTAAACTCAATAAAAACAAAATGTGTAATCTCAAACACACGAGCTATTCGTATTCGAGTCAATTAATCAGTAAAAATCGGCACCCACCCCGATTTGGCCAAGTGAAATGGAACAATTTGATGGCGCAAACTCTAATACGACTGTGCATGAAAGCAGTGGTAGAGTAGTTGCGAGTTCATAGCTAACCACTATAATATTGCATAAAGGTTTAAAGGATGCGCAAAACGCGATTTCGACGTTAGACTATCATCACCATCACCACCACCACCACCACCTTAATCGTCATCGTGATCGAGATCATCTTCATATTTATCAACATCTCCAATATAACCACTACCATCATCATCCTAGCTTAACAGAAGGTACAGCTGGCTTTGAACGTTGTGTCAAGTGTTACTAAGGAGTCACCAGTAAGCACGAAATTCATGAGTTTACGATATTAACAATTGTATTCATCCTGAATTTGGCACATCCTACCGGTCCAAAAGGGTTCGAGATCGATTTTCAGACTGGACTTAAGTTGGCGACTTACATTACAACAAGTATTACTATGAACCGAGCCAGGTGGAATTTGGCGCCTTATTTCGAATATCTCCAAAGATTTAACAGAGAGACAGTGATTATTTCTACGGTGGCCTGCAATGCCACATACAGTAGTACCTGCATTGTGCATAGTGGAACTTATCTTGGACCAAAGTATATTCGGATTTTCGCTATTCAGACCAGTTAGATTAGCCTTTAGAATATTTTCATAGTTTTGTCGGAAGGACGGTTGTTCGAGTTTGCCTACATCAATTTGGGGTTTATTCTTAATTATTTTCTCGGAAAATTTTAGAGCAAATCTACAACGGATAAGTGCATGGTCCGAGTCGACATAAGTGTTCCAAAAAGAACGACAATCCTGGATGCAACTACGCCATCTATGCCTAATTGCTACATGATCTATTTGAGTCCACCGTTGCCCTGGTGTTGGAGGACGCCATGTGGCGCAACGTCTAACACGACTGAAGTTTGTACTACTTAAATATAGTCCATGTTCAGCGCAGCTATCCAAAAGCCGCTCGCCATAATCGTTGCGAGTCACGCTTAAAGTTTTGTTGCATCTAAAAACATTTCTGCGTTACTTAAGCGCCCAACTCATAAGCAAGATTATATTTGGACTCCTTGTTCTACTTAGTAAAGTGCTTAGTTCGAGGTAAAAAGCGTTTTTGCTTTTGACTGTGCTACGACCGGTAAGAGCATAATCCGATACAACGAAAAAACAACGTTGACAACGGTTTTTGCATTTATTTTGTAGATGCATTTAAACGTGGCTATTCAAAGGGGTCCATTCAATTAACCAAGTTTCAGCTCGTGTGTTCAGGACATTACCGACGCTCCATTTACTGGCTTGAGAAAAATGCGCGGAACCATATGTTCGAACCCGATTACGTTTACCAAATTCTGTGATGCAAACCATACATCGATTTCTAATTTATCCCGACGTACCTGCTGTCAGTAGTGTGCTGCAGGGTGGCGCATTCACAGACCCCGAAGCAAATGTGCTCCGGTTCGAACCCCATGCGACGAGAAATTATGGAAGTAATTGATGAGTTTCCAATATGAAACTGGTCCAATGTATACTGACAAATGTCTATATATAATTAAACGAACATTGGTTGCGCGGGTGGTGATAACATTTATTATAATCAAGGTTGCGGTCTTGATATAAACACCTGACCTATTAATTACTTACATATGTCAGTATAAACTAAGAATTGTATAGTGTAGAAAAGGCAATTCATCCAGTAGACCGGTTCGAGTCCTGTCCGCGGCAAATTCTGGCCAGTACTTGATGAGTTCCCAATAAGGACGAAACCGGTCTACTGGATGAATTGCCTTTCTACACTATACCATTCTTAGTTTATACTGACATATGTAAGTAATTAATGGGTCAGGTGTTTATATCAAGACCGCAACCTTGATTATAATAAAATGTCTATACAATGGGATTGGTGTTTACTTCAAGCTTGCAAACTTTATTTAAATAATTGTTACCACCCTCGCGTAATCGATGAATGCTAAATTATACATCTTTAATACAATACCAGTTACCACGTAGCGGGGGATTTATTCCATAAAGACGGGTCGTGGCGCGTAGTTGGAACTTTAAGTCTAAAGATATGCCAAATATACTCCAGATGACTAAAAGGATAACAAAAAACATCAGTGAGGCGGAAAAACCATGCTTTTTTCGCAAGAACTCGCCTTAACAGCAGTATTTGTTACCTTATATAGTCAAATTCGAACATAAATGTGGAATAAGTTGAATTACGTACATGGATTATACAACTATAAACACGAAGCGGGAACACACATGCAGATGCGCAAATACAAACCTACGCGAGAAGGTCAACAGTTTATATCTTTATTTGATCTAAAAAACTTGTTTATATAAATGTAACTGACAATTTTCGCGATGCGTTACATTATTTCGTATCGTCCTTTAAACTCCCAGAAACCCACCGGGATTGCAGTGTTGATTTTATAGACAACGCTTTCAGTCTTAAACGTAACGTTACAGAGAAGAAATTAATTACGTCGCCCTTATTGTACCAACAAAGTATTTGCACACACCTTCTTCAATTTGACTCTTGATATTCTGGCTACAAACACACACACACACACACACATATATATATATATATATATATATATATATATATATATATATAATACATACTTACCTAGTGTAAAGACAGTTATGCTACCAATAAGTATACAGGAAACAGTTCAATCTAAATTTAACATTTGACTTGATGATTGTCGAATTGTTTGTTGGATGTGCCTTCCGTTGAAAAAAAAACTGCCGGCAGCTGTAGCCGAAATATCCGGAGTCAAATTGAAGACAGTGGATAAATGCGTTCAGCTACTGCCAAAAAACGTTCCTCTTTGCCATCTATGTGATAAAATTTCAGCTTCATAATCCTCAATTCATAGATAAGCAAGCAAACTAAATTCGTTAATAAACTTTCGCGCTTGCATGCGGGGTTGTGGCCCTGTAATTGAGGTTCCCGTTGCGAATCCTTGCAGTACACCATATGAACTTAATCCAAATTACCTCCATTGGCATTCGAGTTGAGTTCTGGCTATAAGAAAATCACCTTTTTAACAATGTTGCATAGGCATAATTTTTAATAAATCCACGCAAGCAATGAGCGTTTAAATTGAACAGAGAACAAACTCACCTTGATGCTGCTTTGAACGCAGCAAACACCTTGCGGCGTTTATCACGTAGCTTCCGATGTAGAATAAACACCGAATGGTTTTGTCGCAAACGTCGCATGCCTCGAGTTGCTGAATCATTCTGTGTATGCACTGTCTGTTTTGCTTCTTGCACGTTACCGACAATAGCACCATCGTCATCAAGATCCATAACTCCGGCAGAATCCGACTCAGCATTCATGCCTTTATTACTATTATTATTATTAGTAGTATCAGCATTTTTATCATTATCGTCGTGAGGGATATGTGTATCGCCAGCAACATCCGAATTGACTACTATTTCGAAGCAGGAGGCAAAAGTTATTAAATGTATAAGAACTGTTAGATACTGTTTGTTGCAGATAACTATTTTATATGTGCAATCGTGTATAATCTGTGGCGTACCTTGTAAAAAAATAGTTCGAATATAACTTGAAGAACAAACCAAAGACTGTGTGGACGGAAAGTATAATCACTTGGACATTTGTTTTGCGCTTACCGGCGACTCATCAGCAGGAGACGGTACTACGACTTATACACACTATATTTTTAATCTCCTCAAATATCTACTAATGAACATATCTTTATATATAAATTGGAAAGCAAAACAAGATAGAAATATGTGAACATAGAGAGAGTGTGAAAAAAGGAAACGAATCAATTGCGTGCGTCACATCCAGTTCAAGCTCAATGCTTGTACGTGCTTCTTCTGCTTGCACAAATCCGGCTGCAATTTGTTTATCCATAAGGCTTCGTATGTGGCTAGCTCCCTTATTAATAAACAAATTGCAGCCGGATTTATGCAAGCAGAAGAAGCACGTACAAGCATTGAGCTTGAACTGGATGTGACGCACGCAATTGATTGGTTTCCGTTTTTCACACTCTCTCTCTATGTTCACATATTTCTATCTTGTTTTGCTTTCCAATTTATATATAAAGTTATGTTCATTAGTAGATATTTGAGGAGATAATGCGAAATAAACGTTTCTTATATCTGATAAAATTTCTTTTTGTTTTTGCACACAGGTACAATGAATTTTATTAAAGCTCGCATTTCAAATAATATATATATATATATATATATATATATATATATATATATATATATATATATATATATATAATTTTAAGCCTATAAAATGCATAATTTAATTTGTGAGGATTACTATATCACAAGCATTATTGAATGATAAATGTTGTAGTGGTATGCCATTAAGCTTCTGGTCATCGAGGCGTGTATTGAGTTACATTCCACACTAACTAACTCATTTGGTAGTTCCATTCTCAAATAGGCTTTAAACTACATCACTGAGCGTCATTTTGACTCAGAAAAAAGTTTTTTTTGTGTGAACCTTCAACAAAAATTAATTTAAGAAAATTGGAAAACCGAAAATTTTGGGGCTGACAAACATCGTGAGATAAAACAAAGCTAGGCGCATATACACCAAAATCGGAGCGTTTCTAAAGTTGAGAAAAAGATGAAGGAAGTCCGCTCACAATGGTAAAGCTAGGAGATAATACCATCGAAAGAAGGACAAATGCAGCAAAAAAATGCCTTTATTACCACTAGGAATGGGTGACATAGTGTTCGTTGACAGTCCACATATATAACCATGAAATATACAACTTACAATGATTACATACTTCATCGGCCGTCGCCCAGTATAAAAAGGGTCGCCTTATCTGCTGAGCCGCGCAGGGTGGATAAGCGAAATCGGGCTAATGCAGACAACTTTATCTCCGATTATGCCTCCTTTCCTTCCCCTTCCTCCTCTCAATCTCATAATAGCACGCTTTTAGATACTATGAATATGGTTGGTGAAAATCATATCACTGAGACCAATATCAGGTTGCCAAATATCGAAAAAGGTTCTAGTAGACGATCATTCATTAAACCTAGCTTATGTTTTAACGTATGTGCATTTAATGTGCAACAAGAATCTCCTGCACGTACGCTGGATAAATTAGAAATCGATATATGTTGCGTATCTGAAACCAGAATACAGGATCCTACGCGCATTAAAGAACTGATTGCACCATCCATATCTACGCGTTATTGACTTCAAACATCTGGTTTTAAGGAGTTCACTCAAGCCGGTTAATGGGGCGTTGGTACTGTCCCATTAAATAGTCGACTGTGTGCAGCACGTCGTAATACATCTTTTAAAATCAATGAATGACTATACGGACGATATCATACTATTATTCGACAATCGTAATGCTGCCCAGGCCACCTTAAATAAATTAACAGACGTTGTTCCGTTTTTCGGTATGAAATTCGCACCTTCTAAAGATACTGTTACAGGATCACCCACCACTCACTCCAACGTTGCGACTGCAGAATGAAGATCTTGACATAGTCGACAGGTTTACATATCTTGGGAGCTCTATCAATAACTTAGGCAATATGTCCGACGAGGTGAGAATACGAATCGCGAAAGCTAGAGTAGCTTTCTTTAACGTTCGTCAATTATGGGAAAACGCGAATGAAGACTGTTTTTGCGAACCTGGATTAATTGAAATTACCTGATCTGCGTTTTGACTAACGAAGCTTTCATTGTTCCAGTAGTTTTATTTTACTAAAATATTTTGGCTAAACTTATCGATAGCATTCATCAGCTGCAATATACCCCACAAGTTTAACAAACAAAACTAATGAAGCAAGCACGTTATTTCTTATAGCCATAATACTTATACTTCAAACTGACATTTCATTAGATATTCACGTGTCACATGTGTGGGGGTGTGTGTGAGAATTTTCATAACTATTATTTTCATCTAACTAATTGAGACCAGAGTGGCTGAATAATAATTTATCAATTGCATGCGTTAACTATTCGTTTTTAAAGGTCGTGTTTGCAATACATCTGTACGCGCAGTCTAACTATACGCGAGTGAAACTTGGCATCTTAGAGTTGATGATTTGAGACGCTTACTGGCATTAGATTATCGTTGTTTGAGAAGTATAGCACATGTTGGTTACCAACAACGAATAACCAATGTAGACATCCGTAGACGTATTTTTGGTCTGCGAATAAGTACTCCTCGTTAGAAAAACAAATAAGGATATATCAACTTCGTTGGCTCAGTCACTTACATTCAAATTGGGTAGTATAGGATCCACTCGTCTTCCGTGATGGCGTCCACGTGCGCATCATAGGTCCTGGTTACAAACCCATAGCGATATGGCATCAAATCGAGATCAGTGGCGATCTTGTTACAGATGTCTAGTAGAAACATCTTTTCTTAGTAGGGCAAAGTTAGCTGTGATGTTTGGCTTGTTTATGATGTGATACAGTGAAAGCCGCAAAGAAGCTGTATTGCTGATTTTGGCTTGCCCAAATGCAAAATTGGGCATACTGGTGATGTGGAGAGGTTCAATTTGCCTCATTTCTGCGAGTTATCCTGACAATTTTTATTCATAGTAACTAAGTATTCCTTCTCTTTCTCGTAAATCTCAATAAAAAATTATCTCAAATATTATTTCTGTTGTTATATATACATACATATATATATATATATATATATATATATATATTCTCACCTAATTTATATGGCAGTGAAACATTAGTCAATTTTGACTTTTGTATATTCAAAATGATGATATAACAATAACAACAAAACGACTACCAATGCAAAATTTCTTTATGTACAAACAAATTATTTCGATCATTACAGACAACAATGCAACAGTAATTTATAATCCACTTCACTCTTGAAGAACCACGGAACGACAATTATATATATATATATATATATATACATATATATATATTTATGATGTCCATTCCTTTTTAATTTAACAGTATTCTTATAATTAGGAAAACACAAATAACAAAGTGGATAAAGGCCATTTATTTCGTGAATACTAATCATCTCTTATACAATCATACATATTTATACATTTTAGGTTTCCAATTGATTATGCTAGTGGTAACAAATCTGACTCGTTTTAACTGCTGTTTCTTGTATTGGCTAGTTGGTGAGTGTGTATGCGTTTGTGTTTGTGTGTATGCGTGTTTGCATGTAAAGGTCATTCTCGCAGTATTGCAAAGTGATGTCTGAGATCTGGTCATTATTGTTTTGATAGCTTGAGAATTAACCATTTGTGCGCATTGTTCACTGTTACATATACAAGTGCTATTTTTCCCAGTATAGTTGATCGTTTCACCTTGTTGCGCAAAGTTGTTTCCACATGGTAACAGCGCCAGTGTGGATTACAGTGTTAAACGCTCACATTGTTTGGAGACTTCTGTCATCGTATGCGCCTCTGTTATTTCCACTTCAATTTGTTGCCAATCCGATTGTATGTTTGTTGATTCTAGTCGAGGGCCTGTTTGTTCTTGACTGGATACTAGTAGATTTTTGTTGAATTTTGTTATTCTTGGCCAGTCGATAAGAATATCATGTTGATGAAACTTTTGAATATTAAGGTCAGGTGCTTGTTGTTTTATGTAAAGGGCTTCATAAATAAATAATAATTTTTCTGATTTTGCTTTATGTAGAATTGTGAAATTGGTCGAATTGACAGGGTGCCCCGTTGCCAATATATGATCGGAAATAGCTGATTTTCCTGACGGTGGCAAGCCTTTGTTAATCAATTTCTGTGGCAAATGTTGCTGGATTCTGCTTATCAATTGCTTCTTCGTACGTCCGATATATGTGCTACCGCACATACATGAGAATTTGTAGACTATGAATGATTTGGAGAGAATTGGCAATTGATCTTTGGCATCCAACCTCATGATTCTCTGTGTACTAAATGTCATATTAACTTTAACACTGGGAAAGTTGTCCTTAGTTATTCTATTCAGCCGCCGTGCAATTATTGAGGCTGGTACGTCGCCTCTAAATGGTAAGTTTAGGAAAACCTGCTTGACGGTATCCTCTCTAGTACGAATCTGCCGTGGTCTGATGTTGACATCAATGAAACGCTCTGGGTAGTTGTTCATTAGCAAAATTTTCCTGAGGTAGCCCAGTTCTTCCTCAATCTTGTGTTCAGAGCAGATCTTCCTGATTCTGTTTGCTAGGTTGTTTACTAAGTTTCTTTTGTGGGATTTTGGCACACTACTGTTGTAGTGAATGTATTGTCCGGTGAAAGTGGATTTTCTATGTATGGCCAGTGTCAAATCTCCGTTTGCTTCTCGAGTGAGTTTGATGTCAAGGAAGGGAAAACTGTCGTCTTTCTCTACCTCGAGAGTGAATTTGATGTCTGGATCGACTCCATTTGCTTGTTTGAGGATTTCGGAAGGGTCTGCTGCTTCTGAGATGAACAACAAGATATCATCTACATACCTTTTGTAGAGTGCGCACTGGTCAATTATACCTTTTAGGCTCGTTTTTTTCCAGGTGATACATGTATACATCTGCCAGGAGGGGTGCGATGCAACTTCCCATAGCTACACCATTGATCTGGCGGTAGTATATCCCTTCGAATGTAAATTGCACGTTTTTAGTACATGCTTATATGAGATCTTTGATGTCATTGGTGTCTATAGGGAGGTCAAAAAAACTCATTTTTGATGAGGTCACACAAGATCTCCGTTGTCTTATCCAGTGGTATGTTTGTAAATAAGGATGAGACGTAAGCGAGACCATTTTATTCTGTAGGATGTTCTTCCCCTTCAATTCATTTGCTAGTTCGAAGGAGTCCTTGATAGTGTTAGCGTTTATGATGCTCCGTATTGGTTCAAGTAGTTTGCAGAGAAACTTGGCTGGTTTATGTTGTGGAGCGTTGATCATTGACATAATGCGAATCATGAGGTTGGATGCCAAAGATCAATCACAATTCTCTCCAAATCATTCATAGTCTACAAATTCTCATGTATGTGCGATAGGACATATATCGGACGTACGAAGGAGCAATTGATAAGCAGAATCCAGCAACATTTGCCACAGAAATTTATTAAAGGCTTGCCACCGTCAGGAAAATCAGCTATTTCCGATCATATATTGGCAACGGGGCACCCTGTCAATTCGACCAATTTCACAATTTTACATAAAGCAAAATCAGAAAAATTATTATTTATTTATGAAGCCCTTTACATAAAACAAGCACCTGACCTTAATATTCAAAAGTTTCATCAACATGATATTCTTATCGACTGGCTAAGAATAACAAAATTCAACACCTACTAGTATCCAGCCATCAAACAGGCCCTCAATTAGAATCAACAAACATACAATCGAGTGGCAACAAATTGAAGTGGAAATAACAGAGGCGCATACGATGACAGAAGTCTCCAAACAATGTGAGCGTTTAACACCGTAATCCACACTGGCGCTGTTACCGCTGGAAACAACTTTGCGCAACAAGGTTAAACGATCAACTATACTGGTAAAAAATAGCACTTGTATATGTAACAGTGAACAATGCGCACAAATGGTTAATTCTCAAGCTATCAAAACAATAATGACCAGATCTCAGACATCAATTTGCAATACTGAGGAATGACCTTTGCATGCAAACACGCATACAAACTCACCAACTAGCCAAAACAAGAAACAACAGTTTAAAACGAGTCAGATTTGTTACCACTAGCATAATCAATTGAAACCCAAAATGTATAAATATGTATGATTGTATAAGATGATTAGCATTGACGAAATAAATGGCCTTTATCCACTTTGTTATTTGTGTTTTAATTATATAATATATATATATATATATATATATATACACTGAATTTAAAATGTGGATAGTAAACGTATAAACCTGGTTTCGCCCAACATGGTACATGTAATAAATTTATTTTCCGTCTCGCCAATCACTGATTGTAAACTACCTGATCTGCTTTACATATCTCGTGATGCGTGACTGCATTAGGATTTATCTGCAGCATAACATAAATTTATCTTTCGAAGTTTAACAGATGTCATTGTGTAATCGCAATCTTATTCCTTTTAAAAACATAAAGTTGCGAATGAAACAAAAACTCACGTTGATTTTCTGTCATTTTCAATTTATTAATTTTTCTTTTTAATTTCTTTCGAATTCTCTTCTTTTTGTTGTTGTTGTTATTACTGATGTTTTTCATGTCTCTACTTATAGTAGCAAGTTGTGGTGACTTGAAATCAGACATTGAATTTATATCAGATTCTTGCTCGTCACGATTTGAACTGATTTTCTTCAAACCATCATACGCACCAGGAAGTAATCCACTGAGCATGAGACGACCAAGATACTCGACTGATGCACAGGTTGCGCAGAATACAATCACTTTTTGATGTTTGCGTTGACGCAAAAAGTCCACTAGAAAAGCAAGTTTCTCCTCTATCGAATCGAGGACCTAAAAAACGTAATAAAAATTTCCCAGTACGATCATACACAAAGGACAAATCTATACTTTCATATATTGTCCTAAAGATAAAATTAAAAAATAACGTGCAAATGTATAATGTTCATTTACGAATAACAATTAAAATTAGGATTAGCCTAAACGAATTTTATTGGTTGGTGAGAAGGCGAATTATCCAACTATGCTCTAATCAAATTTGCGAAATTGAGATAAACACAAGGTCCATTTTTTAACCAGGCACACAAACAAGCGAATCTACCGTCAGTCACACGTGACGGCGCGCTCGGTCTCCTTTGGCTATCTTAAGAGCATGACGAGAAACTGAATAATGAATGCAATTAAAATGCATGAAAAATTACCGAAGGAATGCTGTAGTGACCATATTCAGTGTACTGATAATTGTCACTGCAGCATACCTACAGTTAAATGTATTTACACCTCTTCCGAGTAAAGCAAAGAGCTCTTGTAAATGTAATTAATATGGTAGCCGAGTATTGTATTACGAATTATCAGTAATAGTTGAGGTAGATCATCATTAATTAAATCTAGCTCAGATATTCATGTTGGCGCATTTAATATACGGACATGATATTGAATTCTGCACAAAGAAGCTATAGTGTGCACGTTTAATACCAAATAGTTAATATGTTGCTCATCCAAAACTAAAAACTCGCATCCAAAGAATATAAAACTGCAGACAACTTCTTAATCTGTGCGTTATTGACATTAAAAAATTGAAACCAAAAAGCTATATCAAGCCGGGAAATGGAGTTTTGTTGTCGCTCTCATTCACGAGGTGAAGTCTCTTTAACAAAATGGATCCCAACAAACAGTCAATTGTACGTGCACTTTTCGAAACGTCCACTAGATGAATGTCAAATGCATTAATTAAGTGAATAGACATTTTGCAGCTGACATTTCCATTGAAGTACAATAAATTGGGGACCACCAGAGGTGAGAGTGACATATTTAATTTTGCTTTCCATGTATATAGATTGCGGCTTGATTCTCGCTAATCAGTTTGCCTTCGTACTTCGATGATTATTATGGAAGATCGAAACTTATCAGTACGGGTGACTGACGTTAGTTTTGCTAAGTTGGTCGACAAATGATTAAATACAATTGGAATGATATTTACTTCAAGCTCGCAAACTTTATTTAAAGAATTTGTAACAACACTCGTGCAATCATCGACTGTTTAATTATACTAAAATATATGCTAAATTTCCTTAGCTTGTATTCACACGTGGTATAATTTTCGATAGTCATGACTATGTCAAGCAATGATAATATCACAAAGATGTGATAGAACCGCATTTCAATTGGGACGAATACAAACTCAACCCGATCAAAGACAAAACAAAATTGGAATTTGTGATCAATCGGACCTTTGTGGAACTGTCCGTGCAAAGCTACTACCTGCGTACGCAAAACGCGGCATTGGAAAAAATATGAAGCTGGCACTCCGAAAGCACAATGATAATGACAATAGGTCAAAACAGTTCAGTACGTTCGACCTACAACGGTTGCAATATGTTGTGTGGCTGCCTAAAAATAGAAGTGTCGTTTAACT
Source organism: Eudiplozoon nipponicum (assembly GCA_029291075.1). Lineage (NCBI taxonomy): Eukaryota > Metazoa > Platyhelminthes > Monogenea > Mazocraeidea > Diplozoidae > Eudiplozoon > Eudiplozoon nipponicum. Next base: position 39,375 of record JAQBSW010006006.1, read on the forward strand.
CAAGACTGCAAACATGATTTAAATAATTTGCTAACACCTTGGTTCTTTAAAAACCGTTTTGTCTATATTCTTATTAGGATGACATTGTTTAAACTAAAGCTGTGTTTTAATAAGTCATTTATTGTATATCGTTATTGATTTCAATATTTTGCTGTACATATCGATACACAAATACAATAAAGGCGCTGATTAGAAACGATCTTGGATCATAAGTGCTACTCGTTCTCTAAATCAATTAACATTAAAGGTTTTAACAGATAGAAATTCATTTATGAATTGTTTATACACTTTGTTCTAAACCTGAACTAGCACAATTTTAAAATTACTTGATGGATTTTAAGCCTAATACTATTCATCAGAAGTTAATATTTCATTACACAATCGATTGAGAAAATGCATTTACAAATTAATTTTTTTTCAGTTAAACTGCATATCGAAAAGATTTGAAATATAAAGCAGTGAGAACAAATAGTCCGAACATATGCGCCTGAACAGGAAAATACAAAATTTATTCATTAATTTTTGGCAAGAATGAGGTCATAAGGAGCCTAATAGTTTGCCAACGATTTCTGTTTTTGGTCTTTCATGCTCCCACAGCATTTGTTGCAAAGTGTCAGCAACGCGATGCAGCACTAGTCTTACTGTCGGTGTTACCTGTTAAGCAATGCACGGGAGAATTTGTCGTAACCATGATTCGTGACGACTAGGTGATTCAAGGACTCTAGCTAAGCATATTAGCAACTGTAGCATAAAATTTTCAAGTTCTATAGAACTAAGCGTTGTATTAACAGCCTTGAGTTAGATGTTGTTGTTGTTGAGTATTGTCGGAATAAGAGGAAACGTGCTAGACCGGTAGGTAACATTTTGCCGCTGACGGAGACTGAACATATGAGCTTCATAAAACCAGACGCTCCGAGTAGGTGGTACTCGTCAGTGTCGAATAGTCTACCAAACCCTGAGTCTAAGCTATTCTCGGTGTGGGCTAGTACTCTTCTACAGCCCATAAAGCGTCCGTCGCAGTACCGATTTGGTGCTGTTAATGATGAAGATTATGAATAAAAATTCCTGTAAATTAACACATAGAAACCATTAAGCAGTAGAACTTACTAAATAAAAATTGCACAAGCCCAACGGAGTCTTACGACGAGCCTGTGCAAGCGTTTTTTGTTCATGAACCGCCACATTAACCGGATTTCGGAGACCTAAAATTACAGTCATAGAAAACAAAGCATAGAAAAGCAAAAATATCTTTGAAATAACAGAAGAACAATTAGTAATGTTGACCATACTGGTTGCCAACTGTAATTATTATTATTAATAATAATATTGTATTTTTTATTATTATTATTATTATTAGGGAAATCAAGATGTATATGAGAACAGAGTTCCAATGTCTTTTAGGCGGCATTTTGTGTCCTGCTGAAAAAGCGACATTGGTTTATTCATTTTTGTTTCATCTTTTGATATTTAAACTCTTTTTACTGCGAAAAACACAAATATTGCCCTACCAGTAAATTGCTGATTCAAGAATGAGCGCTATTAAGCAATAGTCTAATCATAGGTCAGTTAAAATTTTGAATAGACTGAAACAAGCAACATATACCAGCATTACAATTATTTAAATCAAGTTTGAGATCTTGATGTAAACACAAGTTTCATTATATACCTTACCACTTTTCCAGTTAGCGTGGTGTCTGTATTTGCTTAAATTAGCTATTGTGAGCATTGAACTCTTTGTGTGTGTGTGTGATTAGAGGCCTGATGATGATACTGGAAATACCGTATCGAAACGTCGCCCGCCAACGAAGATTAGATCGTACCTCATTTCCAGTGTTTAGTATGAACGATGTTAGTGCCTTCGGCGAAAAGGGACGAATCCGCACCCAGCCATCGCGAAGACGAACTCGATGCATACCTGGAGGTGGGGATCAACCAAATTATTGTGAAACCGATAGTGCAAAGCGACTACCCACGAATTCAAATCGTGTAGAATCAAGATGTGACGCTCGCACTGCGCAATCATTCAAGAAATATCTGATATATATGAGGGAAGGTTAGATGGAACTTCAGCTCTAAAGGAATGACATATAGGCTGTAACTTAAGGCAACAATGATCCAAAAACATTAGCATATAACTGAGAATAGTGTGTAGTGTGTGGCAGAATGGCTCAGTGGTTAGAGCACCAGATTCCGAAGCAGAATTGCCCAGGTGCGAGCATATTCTGGAATGAACGCGCACAGTTCTCAACAAGGACGAATCCGGTCTCCTGGATGAATTGCCTTTCTACACTATACACTGCTTAGTTTATACTGACAAATGTATGTATGTTTATAATGGAACTGGATTTTACATCAGGATTGCAACCTTCATTTAAAAATTGTCCTCGCCGCCCTTGCACCAATCAATGTTCGTTTGTTGTGCGGACAGTTTGTTTGACTAACCGTAGACACAGTAGTAGTAGTAGAAACAGAATCAGCCTCGGTAATATAAATAATAATATTATTGGCATTTTCTATTTATCATAATAAAATGATTTATATTAACATTATTAGCAGTGGTAGTAGCAATAGCAGCAGTAGTATTAGCATTATTAGTTGAAGTAGAACTGTTAGCAGTAGTAGTGGTGTTAGTATCAGTAGTAGTAGTAGTAGTAGTAGTAGTAGCACTACTGGTGGTGATAGTAGTTGTATAATAAGTAGTAGTAGGAGTAATTGCATTAGTAGAAGTGATAAAAGTAGTATTAATAGAAATAGCGGCAGTAACATAGATAGTAGTATTAGTAGCAGTATTAATCTTATTATAAATAACAGTAGAATAAATAGAAGTAAAAGTAATAGTATTACTGAAGTTGAAGACAACGTATTAATAGCTGCGGTAGAATTATTGATACTGAGTTTAGTGCAAGCAGTAATACAAATATCGGGCAAAGAACAATCTTGATCCAACGTCATTTTCAATCAATCAGCTGATGGAAAGCTCAAAAAAGAAGGGACAAGTGAGAACCCATCAATCGAAGCCAATAAGCAGAGCACCTAAAAATGATCAAAATTCAAGATTTTACCGACCTAAGAGTGCTATCTATTGTCCAGCACAAGATAAATGCGGTCAAATCCACAGCAGTAATATAAGTATTATAAGCAATAGGAGAAAAAGTGGAGAAAAAGTACAGATAAACGCGCAAAAGTATTCACAGTTTACCAGTTTTCATGATATCTAATTTATGACAGATTACCTGCTCGAACGAGGTCATTTACCAATGTTGTTTGAGTCGCTGAAAAAAGACCGGTTCGACGCTGTTTCGGTAAATGAGACAGAATTTCATTTATCCTGTTTTTGTTGTTGTGAAAATTTGTAAAAAATGTAAAAACTCTAAAAGAAAAAGCAGCTTACTTTTCAAATTCAACGCAAATAAAATTAAAATAGTAATACGAATAGAATTGTTTACATGAGCATTTTTCCGGCCACGCAGAATTAGTGCATGATGAACGCAATACTTGTGTATTTCTGAAGCTGTTCATCATTTTTTTGCCCTAAAGTTAGGAGCTCGATTTACGGAGCTCACTATCAGAGGTGGTTTCATATTCAAATGAAAATCGGCCATACGGAAAACAATAAAATAGTGCAAAGAATTCTCCTATTAGACACGTCTTCTTTTATAGCTCATATAATTAACAATAATAAAATTTACCTGAAAAACTTAGTCAATCAGATCATTCATTCCACATATATACAAATACATAAGTGTATACGAAAACATAATCAGATCTATGCCAATATACTCATGGATGAGTAACTACGTCTTTCGGTAATCTTGGAAAGCTAGTGCAGTTCTGCAAGATTTGGAATTAACCATAGTCGGGTATTGTGGTATAGATCTACATAAATTTCTTTACAAGTATATGTACGCTATATGAGTAATAAATAAATAGTTGTCTAAGCAGTTATTTGCTTGTATTATTATATTGTCTTTTGTATTCACGATTTATGTGTGAGTGTGAAACCGTCTTCAAGAATGAGCTTGCAAAGTGAAGCTCTAAGAATCCGTACAAAAGTGAGGAATAGATTAAGAAATACAAAATTATTGGATTCAATATGAACAGTATAAACTTTGAGAATAGGATAGCTAAACTCTAGCATAAGTTTGAGCAAAATATAGACGATATGTATTGCTAAACGACTCCAGTTGAGCTAAAAGACTTTACGCCGCCTTAGTTTAGCCAAATCGTCCTTACAGTCTGCTCTTTAACCTGGAGTTTAAGTGGGTGTGTGTGTGTGTGTGAAATCCTCCTATTTTAGTCAAAAACTCCACCATCCTGTTGTAAATAACAAAAACACTTTCAAATTGTGAAAAAAGTAGTGTATCTCGATTAAACACTCGAGTAGTTTCAAATGCTCTTGGAATTAATGGACTTACGGCAAATATGAGCATTGGAGCAAAGGCTAATTTCATTTAGTCTATCCCACTCCAACCAGAACGCACTATAAACACGTAGTTATAAATCGATATTCTAAGGACGCCAATTGGTTTATAGATATTAGTTACTTATATAATTTTTAATCAAAATACATGTAATCTCCGCTTACCATCTTCTAATTTGATAATCAGTGCTGTCAAGATGCACTGCAGATAGATAGAGAATAGTTTTAAAACGACGTTTACTTTTCGTCACAAATCAACTCGCCTGTAATACCTAGTACTGTATAATTCATGTTTGCTTCAACAAACTTTTTTGGGTACTCTATTTCTAATAAAGTAATCACATACTACTGCACTCACTGTCTGATTTCAACAGGTTTTTCTCTGGAAGCTTCAAAACTACCACTTATTGAAAGTCACTGCCATGCATATCTGTGGTATAAGGGTTCAACAGCCACAGGATTACATGGACTCCTGGACAGTACCCCGTACTTCCGAATGGCGAATGAGCTCTCAACAGCCAACGGCAACCATGCAACTTACTGCTGCCTTGCAGACTGCGCTTGGATGTGCAAAGGCTAGAGGTGCGTCCTCGATCAAAAAGCCGAGTGGTGAGGGGACACCACTTGTACCAAATTCCCAAGAAACTCCGTGAAATGTCATGGAGCCGGCTTATCCTCCAAAAGGAGTCAGCCGCAGTAAAGTAAAGTAAAGTATATCTGTGGTATATTAAAGACGCCTTTATAATCATAAGTGCAGATGTCGAACCAAATAGCATGCTTAAGATTTTAACTACCAGTTTACATACGAACGCGAAAACACCCAGACTAGCGCAGTCCTACATTGGCGTATAGCTGTTAAGACAGAAAGATGGCAGTCTAAAAAGGAAATTATATTTAAGCCAGACATGGGTTGGTCATTGCATCTATTAAAACAACGCGATGTTAATTTCTTAAAAAAGAAATTTTTAATGCAATTTATCGTACTAAATTCAGTGTCAAGAACTAGCAAGTTTGTTGAAGCAAGCATGAAACATAAACAACAACAACAAAAAAATAAATAAAACCGTACCCGATCAAATGACAATATAAGTCAGTATACCTTTTTTAAGGAGAAGTAACATCTGAAACATTTACTCGGAGAGTTAAAAAGAGGTATCTACCCGGATGCCTAATACACGATTGATGAGCTAGTGAAAATCGAACAGCCTTACCTTCGTTAATTACGCAAATGCGATGGCTAGCCAGTGCGCTGTGTAGGCCGGACTAGCCGATTAGGAAATAAGCAAATTCAAGAAAATTTGAGATTACGCAATAACTGAACACACTATTTATCAAAATCATACTCCAAATCTAACGGACTTCTGTAGTTTCTTCAAAGCCAAAAAAACGATAAATAAATGCACAATCCGGAGACTGTTTTATGCAGCATCTTTAATCATCAGCTAAACAAACACCAGGAGTTTGTGAATTATTTCAGCATAAACTGGCGAATTGTTTATGCGTGTGTGTGTGTGTGTTAGCGTGTCACAGCATGTACATTCCCGTTTCCGGTTTTTTCAAAATGTATACGCTTCGCATAACTTTGTCCCCCTTTTTAAAAAAAAATCATATAAGGGACCATATATTAAGGCCGAATTGAGCTCTGGCGAAAAATTGCCTTTTTCTAACTGCGTATTATATATAGGTTATACAATTAAATCATCAATGATTGCCTTGGTGGTGGTAACAGTTATTTAAATCAAGTTTGCGAGCTTGAAGTAAACACCAATGCCATTGTATTTAACTGGTAGCCGAACAACATAGCAAACTACCATCAGTCGCACGTGCTGCGCGTTTCGAACTCCCATGATCATCATCAAAGTACGACGGCAAACTGACTAGCGAAGATCAAACCACATTGAATATATATGGAAAGCAAAATTAGATATGCGGCTCTCACATACATTGTACTTGACTGGAAATGTCGGCTGCACAATTTCGATGCAGTCGCTAGTATTGACTTTTTACAGCTTTCGCCTATATATATATATATATATATATATATATATATATATATATATATATATATATATGAGGTCTAGTTGTGCAACTTTAAACAAAATGCTGATTGGTACTAAGAAATGCTCTGATATAACTTCGTCAATAAAACGTACTAAAGGAATTAGCTCATTTTCCCATGGACATCAGTCGCTGTAAATTAATCAAGCTTTTTTACAATTAACTTATAAAAAAAACGAGGTTTAGCTAAACCTATATAATGTTAAAAGCATTAAATAGTTGCAAAACGGCCCTATTTGGGCTTTGTAAAACAAAAAAATAAACATGGGCTTACTGATTTTCAAAGCCAAGTTCCAGAAGTCTATCAGCTTCGTCCAAAATTAGTACTTCCTGTACAAAAATATTGTTTATAATAAAAGTTTTTTTTTCCAAATGAAAATAAACTCACAAATGCAAGCATGAATAATGAGCCAATAAACATACGTTAACTTATATGATCATAACGAAAACTTAAATAATATCAAATAAAATAGTGTATAGTAAGTTAGAAACGTAGAACGCGCTTTGTTAGAAAATAACAAATATAGAATGGCGAAAAAATCCGAGGATCAGTCGTCAGGTAGATGAACTAGTTGACTTGCTTAAAACTATTTGCTAGCTTGACGTAAGCACAATTATCATTGTATTGAACCAGTCGTACAACACAGTAAAACTACCGACAGTCAAAATGTCAACCTAACCGTAGGTCATTAATTCAGCAAATTTATTTTTACATATTAAAATTAACAACAGCCATTCTGCAATTTTTGATACAAAATTATCTTGATTACTTAAAAGCAATACATTTATTTGGAATTTAGTGAGATATTGTGCAAGTGTATTCGATACAAATTCAAGAATGTTTAATGTTAGGCTGTGGAAAATTTCTTTCTCGTAAAATCGCACTTTTGAAAGAATATTTTCGAGCTAGAATGTTATTCCATGAAACACAAACTGAGAATTATATCTCCTGCATAGTAGTTTCAAATAGATCCAATGTAAATAAAGCGAACTTAACTAGGTCTAACAACTGGACCCAGACGGTCGCTAGGATGCCACAGATATTAGAATAACTGCATCCAGCCGCGAAATGTTTTACCAACCATTCTTGTCCATGCAGCTAGAGTTGTATCAGTAGCCTCAAGAATGGGTTGAATAACTAGCCTTCTCAACCAAAGCAAGCGAAAATAATTAAAAAGGTAAGATTATCATCATCATGCACAGACATAAAAAAGCCAATATTAACAAATATTTAAGTTTTGGCGGTAGATTTGTTATGTTGTTCGATGACTGGTTAAATATAATGGGATTGATGTTTACTTAAAGCTCGCAAACTTGACTTAAAGAATTGTTACCACCACCCGCGCAATCAATTATTGCTAAATATTAATAAGTGTTTCACTTCGATAATAATTCGTATCGTTCATAGTTATATCTTAATCCATAGGGTTTGATTATAGTTATTCTGTCACTTTAGTGGAGTACACATAAGTGTATATAGGATTTTGTGTGCGTGGAGGGAGATGGCATAAGTTTGTGTCTATATTTGAGTATGAGAGAATAGGTATAACCACCGGGTTTTAGGACAGAATATAAAAATGCTTCAGGAATTAAAATAAATATAAATAGATCTGTCTTGAATGAGGATACCACATTTGCCACAAAAAGAATACTAGGTCGCCCATTCCTAGTGATCATCATCATCATCATCATCATGTCGATCCACAAAAAAGTCAAAAGTGACTAATGCTTCACTGCCATAACCAAAAGGAGTGAAAAAAAATATAAGTGAATTTAGATAAATTACTAACTAGTTTTAGTATCGTTTACAGACTCGGTATATATATATTATATAATGTGAGTTAGCGTTGAAGTCGCATTGTCGTTGACTATATGATGTTAGCTTCACTATTGCAGGTTTACACATTCGTCTAGGAAATTATACCGTCCTATTATCCCACATTCTTCTACCAAATATATAGTGGTTAAAGGGCGTAATACCGGCTCCTACTGATGAGTCGCCAGTAAGCACGAAACGAATGTGCATGAGATTATACTTTGCGTTCATGCTGCCTTTGGTTTATCCTTCTGGTCACAAATGAACTAATTTGTAACTAGGTTCGCCACACCTAATACGATGATCGAACGCCTGTAAGCGTCTCAGATCATCAACTCTAAGAGGCCAAGTTTCACTAGCGTATAGTAAGACTGCGCGTACAGATGCATTGTAAACACGACCTTTAAGGCAAAGTGAAATATTGGCGTTTCTCCATAAATGACGAAGGTTCGAGAAAGCTACTCTAGCTTTCGCGATCCGTATTCTCCCCTCGTCAGACATATTGCCTGCGTTATTGATCGATCTCCCAAAATATGTAAACCTATCGACCATGTCTAGATCTTCATTCTGCAGTCGCAACGTTAGAGTGATTGGTGGGTGATCCTGTAACAGTATCTTACATTTAGATAGTACGAATGCCATATCGAAAGACGGAACAACGACTGTTAATCTATTCAAGGTGGCCAGGGTATCATCCTGATTGTCGAATAATAGTAAGATATCGACCGCATAGTCAAGATCGACTAGTTTATCGCCCAGCAGAACCTCAACTCCAGCATCCTGCATGTGTGGGAGAGTGTTGTTCATAATAGCATCGATTACAGAATTAAACAAAAATGGAGAAAGTGGTATTCCTAGTGATGGTTTGTATTCGGAGTTTTCCTTCTCCTAGATAGTCTGCCAACCAAGGGTGATGAGCACTATCTGCCCAGATGCCAATGGCCAAAGTTTCCTTCATCAGCCGAAACTTGCCCTTCACGTTTGGAACGCTTGCTCTCATTCAGTCACTACACATTTTTCAAACCTACAGTGCAGTTAGACCAAACTCGAGGCTTCACATGAAACGGGATGTGGGCTGTGTCTCTTTATGGCCCGGCAAGGTTCATGCTACCAATTCCGTGTTGACTAGCTTGAGCCCGCCGGTCGTCAGGCCGGAATTTCTATGGCTATGCCATAGAATAAGAAAGTACACCTATTTTCTAGTTAATAGATTAAAGAGCAATTATCACGTTACTGACATTATTGGTAAATTTAAATTATTAGAGAATGATAAACTGGCAAGCCTGGATGTAGTATCTATGTATACTAACATTCCGGTGCAGATTGCATTAGGGTGTGTCAAATGTTGTTTAACGCAATACTCTGAAATATTAGAAGGTAGTAAGATTATGTTAAGGAGTATTATGGAAATTTTTAAAATTTGTATGTCCTTTACATACTTTATATCTAGAAATCAATTCTACCTACAAGAAAAGGTGTTCCTATGGGACAACCATTACCAGTCCCAGTCACTAAAATTTACATGCATAATTTAAAAAAAATCTTTTGCTGAGATCTCCCCTCAAACCAACGAAATACAACATAAGAACCGTTTTAATGCAACCAGTTACAATAGGCGATAAGCTACTGAATCAGAAAGAAAACTTCAGAACCCATAAATACATCAGAGGTTTATGAGATACCTTTTAAAGATTGTAAACTCAGGTATATAGGCGAAACCATGCGCCCAATAAAGGTACGTAAAGGGGAGCATAAAACTGCATGCAAATATGGATAGTCATAGATCAGATCTAGACACTCAATGGGCACAGGTAATCAGATAAACTGGAATGATTGTAAACGAAATGCACTATGTATTGGAAATAGATTAACCGGGCTGATTAGGGAATCAATTGCAATAAACTCAGTAATGAATGTCATGAATTTGACATCTTTAGAAAAACCATTAGGCCCCATATCTAATAAGGCTTTCTCGAATGGAAGGAAGCGGAGATTGGAGTAATCAGAGATAATACTACATCCTACTAAGAGACCGCGACTGTGAATTTGAGATGGTAAACGAAACTACAAATGTGGTGAATCGTGTGCTTTCGGGGGAACTGACATAGCTACTTTTATGTTTATTTAGAAATGAAAATTACATATGGCGTGTACACGTATATATATATATATATATATATATATATATATATATATATATATATATATATATATATTTATGATATCCATGCCGTTTTAATTAACACAGTATTCTTATAATTAGGAAGAAAAAACACACAAATAACTAAGAGGGATAATGGCCATTTTATTTCGTGAATACTAAACGTCTCTTATACAATCATACATATTTATACATTTTGGGTTGTTAATTGGTTATGTTTTTGGTGACAAATCTGACTGGTTATTACAAGAAACAGCGAAGTAATAACCAGTCAGATTTGTCACCAAATAACGAATTAACCCCCAATATATAAATATGTGATGTTGTATAGGGAACGTTTAGCTGTCCGCAATAAATGGCCATTAATCCTATTTGGATATTTGTGTGTTTTCTTCCTAATTATAAATATATATATATATATATATATATATATATATATGATATATTTGATTTATATAAAATGTGAGAGTAACTCACATGGTTGCTTAAATGCTTATTTAGATATTCACAATATATATATTTGGAACAATATTTAGATTCTTATATATATATATATATATATATATATATATATATATTTATGTAGAATTGTATATGTATGGATATTTATATATTCATATAAAAATATGAGTACAAATGAAAATATATATGTAAAGTAAATATACTATACACTCAGGGTGAATTGTAGGTACTTGAAGTTCAAAGAACCCATTGTTCTGCTAATAGATACATATATATAGATCCATATATACATAGACATATGAATAGTTATTTAAATATTAAGAAATGCGTTTCGACTGAAATAATTCATCCATTGAGGGACTACTAGTGTTGCTTGTAAGATATTCACATTATATATGGTTTATACACGTATATATATATATATATATATATATATATATATATATATATATATATATATATATATATTCTTATAATTAGGAAAACAACATATAAATAACAAAGTGGATAAAGGCCATTTATTTCGTGAATACTAAACATCTCTTATACAATCATACATATTTATACATTTTGGGTTTTCAATTGATTATGCTATTGGTAACAAATCTGACTCGTTATTACTGTTGTTTCTTGTTTTGACTAGTTGGTGAGTGTGTATGCGTTTGTGTTTGTGTTGTGTATGCGTGTTTGTATGTAGAAGGTCATTCTCGCAGTATTGCGAAGTGATGTCTGAGATCTTGTCATTATTGTTTTGGTATCTTGAGAGTTAGCCATTTGTGCACATTGTTCACTGTTACATGTACAAGTGCTATTTTTCCCAGTATAGTTGATCGTTTCACCCCGCTGCGCCAAGATTGCTATTTTCGCTTGGTAACAACGCTAATGTTGATTGCAATGTTAACCGCTCACATTGTTTTTTTTAGAATAGAATAGAATAGAGACTTCTGTCATCGTATACCGTCGTAAAGTCCATCCCCTCCTCAACGTGGTACGACGGTGTCAACCATGTCTCGATGGCCGATCGTACATGGGCTAACAGGGCTATGGCGGTGGTGTCACCAGGGCGTGGTGGATTTCCGACCGGCAATCGGATCTCCTATAAAATACCACATGAGCCCGACGACGGCACCATGACTCGGCGTGTGTTCCCCGCCACAAAAGGGTTCAACAGCCACAGGATTACATGGACTCCTCGACAGTACCCCGTACTTCCGAATGGCGAATGAGCTCTTAACAGCCAACGGCAACCATGCAACTTACTGCTGCCTTGCAGACTGCGCTTGGATGTGCAAAGGCTAGAGGTGCGTCCTCGATCAAAAAGCCGAGTGGTGAGGGGACACCACTTGTACCAAATTCCCAAGAAACTCCATGAAATCAATGGAGCTGGCTTATCCTCCAAAAGGAGTCAGCCGCAGTAAAGTAAAGTAAAGTAAGTCATCGTATGCGCCTCTGTTATTTCCACTTAACATTGTTGCCAATCCGATTGTACGTTTGTTGATTCTAGTAGAGGGCCTAATGGTTCTTGGCTGGATACTAGTAGATTGTTGTTGAATTTTGTTATTCTTGGCCAGTCGATAAGGATATCATGTTGATGAAACTTTTGAATGTTAAGGTCAGGTGCTTGTTGTTTTATGCAAAGTGCTTCGTAGATAAATAATAATTTTTCGGATTTTGCTTTATGTAAAATTGTGAAATTGGTCGAATTGACAGGGTGACCCGTTGCCAATATATGATCGGAAATAGCTGATTTTCCTGACGGTGGCAAGCCTTTGTTAATCAATTTCTGTGGCAAATGTTGCTGGATTCTGCTTATCAATTGCTTCTTCGTACGTCCGATATATGTGCTACCACACATACATGAGAATTTATAGACTATGAATGATTTGGAGAGAA
>JAQBSW010006007.1:0-52174 GCA_029291075.1 Eudiplozoon nipponicum
TATATAAATGCATATATATACATATATAGAAACGTTTACACGACATATATATTATATATATCTAAATTAAAATATTAGCAACCATGTCAAATCCTCTCACGTCTTAAATAAAAAACCAAATATCAATCCATATATTTTGATTCTCCACGATTTTCATTCGTAGGTAGTCGCGTTGCAATTTCAGTTTCGCTAAGATCCCATTAATCCCCATTTCTAAGTACGCATTGATTTCGTCTTCATGGTAGCTGGGTGCTGGTTTATCCCTTTTTACCGATGGATTCAAAATCGTTCATACTAACCATTGTCGACGTTTCGGAACGTTATTTGCCGTTCCTTCACCGGGCCTCTAATCACACACACAGTCAAAATACTATCAATAACAGACTTAAATCCATCAAGGTATATATATATATATATATATATATATATATATATATATATATATATATATATATACCGTATATATTGTACATATCTGAACAACCATATAAGCAATCATGTGAGTTTACTCCACAACTTATATGAATATGTAGAATCAATCATGTATATGTACCCACTATATATATACACACATATATATATATATATATATATATATATATATATATTATCTATATTAAATAAACATATAAGAAACCATGTGAGTTCCTCAAACATCTTATATAAGTAGATAATAATATCTATCCATATATATCTACGAGTACACATCATATATAAAATCTATATCTAAATAAAAATATAAGCAATCATGGTGAGATCCTGCCAAATCTTATAAAAATCTTTACATATCTATTCATCCATCCATCCATATATATAAATACTTCTAAATATCATATATATATATATATATATATATAAGATATATATATATATATATAAATATAATATTTAAATCAACAAATAAATAACCAAGTAATATCGCCTAGTGCACATGATTCACTATAATTATAATATATCAGCTAAATTACACATTTCTAATTCGAAGAATATAGATACCAAGATCGCATTTTGGGGAAAATAATCTTTGGTTCCATAATTTTAAATACAACTATCTTGAATGAGGATATCACGTATGCCACAAATGGATTTTTTCTGTGAGTATGGTGTCAACCCTGAAGATGGGATAGAAAAGGAAGTCCAAATAGTATCAAAAATAATCGAAAAAGATTGGTTCACAAATAATTTCAGAAAAACTAATTACGGACGGCTTCAAAGAAACGGGGCAAGTTAGAACCTCTGAATCAAGTGTCAGCACGATCTGTGCAGCTGAAAATGTAAAGGAATTAAGATTTTTACCGACCTATGAGTTCTATCAACTATCACGCAATAGCAAGTTACGAAACGCATCTGTTCATGAAACAACAACTTCTCTTCATGTTAAATTTCGTTTATCCTCCTGGTTCTATTTGAACTACTTTGATAATAATAATTGCACAACACCTGACACACAATTGCTCCTCAAATTGTTTTAAGTAACATTTTCTAATTATAATTATTGCATTAGTAAAGGAAAAACTAAAACTATTTGCAAATATTCGCTTAATTAAAAAAAATTCATTGTTTCTTAAATAAATTAACCGCTTTTGTAAATTTTGCATAATACCTTTTAGGCAGTTTGTGGTGTCCTATTATTTATCTATTTATTTATTTTTTCTATGGGTATAACTAGATGCGTAATTCGCTCTTTACTGGATTTGATTTATGCTTCTCGTTTGAGATGTATATGCAACTGGAACTATACAATATATAGTTATTTCTATATAAAACTTTTTTGTCTGCACAATATTATTTGCCTTTTAGAAAGCATCAATTGCCAAAAATTGTCTCAGCGACATATTCTATCTTAATAACCAATGTAATGTTTGCGTTTCTATAAATTTCAAATAGAATTCATGATTATTTTCAAATTGAAAACGTTTCAAATAGTAGTATTCAATATTTTTATAAACACAAAAACGTGCACATAAGAGCGCCAAATTAGTAAATGGTTAGATAGTTTGCAACGTTTTCTAATTGAAAACAGTGCAAATAAGAATATTTCGAGTTTTTTTAATGTTTTACAAGCTTAAAATTCGATAATGTTGTATTAAATGACATTTAGTTGGAGAAAAAAAATTGATTTACCTAAATCTTTAGAGGTATCGAACGACAAGTCATCCTGTAAGATGGAAGTTGCACAGCCGGTCGGTGATGCGTTGGCTAAATACGAAGTTGACATGTCGCACAATCTTTTTACCATAGAACTCTGCATTATCACCGACTCTAATTGGTAAGATAAACCAAGAGGACTGAAAAGAACACTGTCTTGTGACGACCGATGGCTGATGTCTCTGCATGCAGATGGAGTGGACGAATGAGAGGCTCGTTCTTGCATTGGCGCTGCTGATATGTGATTGACTGAAATTTCTGATTCGACTTTCGCAAGCTTTGTTTCTGTAGACTTGTTTCTTTGCTGAGGTGTAACCTGGGGAAATTGAAAACTTTAATTTTCTAGCTAAAGGTAAATAACATGTCGAGTTGCGCAGAAAACAGGCTTCGCCTATAATTACTCGCAATTTAATTGTGCATGTTATCATTTTTAAATCACGCTAGCCAGCCGGAAGTGTACACCAATCCGATTGTATTTAACCAGTCGTCGGACTACACACCAAAACTACCCTCAATCGTATGTACTGACGTGTCTTAATCTAGCATGATCATCATCAGAGTACGACGGCAAACTGACTAGCTAGGATGAAACCGCAATGCATAGATATGGAATGAAAAATTAGATATGTCGTTCTCACATCTAGTAGACTCCTAGACAAATTTTCTTGACTGGAAATGTCGGCAGCACAGTTTATATGTACTTACGTACATTAAGTTTTTGCAACTTTTGCAACATATATATATGCATGTATTAATTTGAATATATATATATATATATATATATATATATATAGGTATTACAATTAAACAAACAATGATTGCAGATGTAGTGGTAACAATATTTAAATCTAGTTATGAGCTTGAAGTAACATCAATCCCATTTTATTTGAACAGTCGTCGAACAGAATAGCAAAACTACCGTCAGTCACACGTATTATGTTATATTACCATCTACTGCTTACTACTGCCAGCATTCCTATTGGTTTCGTTGTAACATTCAGCTACACAAATTGTGACCAAAATATAAATGTTCCATAATCATGGAAAAACATCGCAAATTCCAGCGCTTCGCCTAGTCGCACGGTTCGGAAGAATTCATCCAGTCATTGGGCTGCAAACCATGCTAATCAGCATCCATTTATTTAAATCAAGGCTGCGATCTTAATGCAACCACCGGTCAAATTCTGTACATGCACATACGATGCTTAGTTTTTACTGACAAATATCTTTACATAATGAGGCAGGTGTTTAGATGAAGATTGCTATCACCGCCCGCACAACCAATGTTCATTTAATTAATCAGGATACTCTTCGTCTAGAATTTCTCGGTTTGGATCATTTTGGCTAGCATTTTAATATGCCTTCATCTCTCATTTTGTCATTTGTACAACAAGAATGAAGTAATCGAACGAACATTGGTTGCGCGAGCGGTGATTGCATTTACTATAATTAAGGTTGTGATCGTGATATAAGCACCTGGCCCATTAAGTACATACATTTGCCAGTATAAACTAAGAATAGTATAGTATAGAAAAGGCAATTCCTCCAGTAGACCGGTTTCCTCCTTATTGGGAACTCAGCAAGATCGCAACCTTGATTAAAATTAATTTTTATCACCGCCCGCACAACCAAAGTTCACTTAATTAATCGGCATACTCTTCGTCTAGAATTTCTCGGTTTGGATCATTTTGGCGAGCATTTTAATATGCCCTCATCTATCATTTTGTCATTTAAACAACAAGAATGAAGTAATCGAACGAACATTAGTTGCGCGGGCGGTGATAACATTTACTATAATTAAGGTTGTGATCGTGATATAAACACCTGACCCTTTTACCTACATTTTCCAGTAGAAACTAAGTATTGTATAGTGTAGAAAAGGAAATTCCTCCAGTAGACCGGTTTCCTCCTTATTGGGAACTCAGCAAGATCGCAACCTTGATTAAAATTAATTTTTATCACCGCCCGCACAACCAATGTTCGACGAATTATATAATAGTTCATTTGAATACCACTTCCCCATCTAACGTGGAATCTGTTCAATAAGAACAAATTGGAGATGGTTACTTGGAACATACTTAGTTTATACTGATAAATGGATGTAAATAATGTTTCAGGTGTTTATATCAATATCGCAACCCTGATTAAGGATTCAGTAAATTCGCAGCTATCTGTTGACAAAACTAATTCATTTATGGCCTATCATGAATTTCTAAAAGCCATGCATTTTGGCAAGATAGATATGATCATCCACTGAATAATGAGTTATCTCACAACTGTCTAAAATTCTTAAATGTTCAATTTAATGCATCAATTTTAATTGCGTTATTTGATAAATATTTGTTATATATATACAAAAAACAATATAATAAAGAAATTCGAAAATTATATTACTGCAGAAAATTGTGCACCTGTTAATTTGCATGTAAATTTAAGCTGAGAAATGTGTCAATTTTGTTCTTGCTTTACCGGATAGAATTTTCTGGTTCGCTATTCAATCTTAATTAGAATAACCAAGAATTTATTTACCACTTAATGTTTTTCGCGGATGGAGAATAATAACAAAACTGTTACATTTAATTTTGGTACATTCATGAAATTCTGTTTATGTCGCAAAGTGAGCCAGGCTGATAGCAAAGGGTTTCAACGAAGCCTCTGCTTGATTCTGCATTCGGAAATTTGCCATTTTGATTTTTCTATGAAACCAAATCGTAAATGAGAAATCAACGAGGAAGCCGAATAAAGGTTGTTATTAATGCTTTTGTTTCTACTCGGCCGATTATCTCTTGCGGCAATCGGATTAATTAACCAAAGCTAAAAAACACAATGAGCATTTGTGAAACAACGCCTTACCGCCATATAACCTGGAACTATCTATTTTCAACATAGTCTATTCAAGTGCAATGGTAGGCAAAATTCATGCTTTTCGATGCGCATAATTACTTACATTATTCAAATAAGTTTAGTATTACTAAACAACTCATGCCTTAAAAAACCCAGGAGAGAAAAACAGTTCGTTACCATTTGAATAAAAGCAAAATATTCAGACACATTTTGGTTTGAATATATTTGCGATAAGGAAAACTACGCGAGAACTGTGTTGTCGAAAGCGTTTTGTTCGTGTAGAAGCATTATCACGCAGCGTTTATTGGTACAGCAATAAAGTTTCCACAAAACATATATATATATATATATATATATATATATATATATATATATATATATATATATATATATATATATATATATTTACTAGAGTATCTAGGCCAGACCTAACACGCCCTCGACTAGACTCAACAAACATTCAATCGGATTGGCAACAAACAGAAGAGGAAAAAACAGATTCACATACGGTGAAAGAAATTTAAAAACAATATGAGCGTTCAACACTGCAATCCGCACTTGCGCTGTTACCAAGTGAAGAATACAAATTTGCGCAAACATGTGAAACGAAAAGCAGAATGAACGGAAAGTATAATCTCATGCACATTCGTTTCGTGCTTACTGTGGCTCATCAGTAGGAGCCAATTTTACGCCCTTCACCCATTATATTTTTGGGTGACGAATGAGGGAAGGTAGGACGGTACAATCTCCTAGACGAATGTGTCAACCTATAGTAGTGAAACTAATATTATATAAAGTCTCGACAATGCGACTTCAACGCAAACTCACTCTATATACTACATACTGAGTCTCCAAAGGATACTAACGGTATGGCTATTGTGGTAGTAACCGATACCAACATTATAGTAGCGAAAAGGTTCATAGTACTAACACTAGGGTTTGCAAGTCGGTTCATGGTCCCAATATGATAGATATCAATTTATGCCATAGTTCACCGAATTTGAGAATTAAAAGTATTTCTGAACACCTGTTACTCCAGTAAATCTATACACTCTGGCCTTGATCGATATCAATTATCACATTTCGCAATAAGCATGAATTCATTTCATTTAATATATAACTGTTGAATGCTGTTTGTTGCGGAGAGCTAATATATATGCAAGTATGTATTAGGTGTAGCGAACCTAGTAATAAATTAGTTCAGTTGTGACCAGAAGGATAAACCAAAAGCAGCATGAACGTAAAGTATAATCTCATGCTCATTCGTTTCGTGCTTATTGGGGACTCATCAGTAGGAGCCGGTATTACGCCCTTTAACCACTATATATTTTGGTGAAGAATAGTGGTTAAAGGGCGTAATACCAGCTCCTACTGATGAGTCGCCAATAAGCACGAAACGAATGGGCATGAGATTATACTATACGTTCATGCTGCTTTTGGTTTATCCTTCTGGTTACAACTGAACTAATTTGTTACTAGGTTCGCAAAAACAGTATTTAACTGTTATATATTGAATTGAATGATGTCATGCTTACCGCGAAATGTGATAATTGATACCAATCAAGGCCAGATTAAATGGATTTACTGGAGTAACAGGTGTTCAGAAATAGTTGTAATTCTCAATTTCGGTGAACTATAGTAATAATTGATATCCATCAGGTTGGGACCATGAACCGATTTGGAAACCCTAGAGTTAGTACTATGAACCTTTTCGGTATTATAATGTTGGTATCGTTTACTAACACATCATCAGTAGAAGCTGGTATTACGCCCTTTAACCACTATATATTTTGGTGAGGAATATGGGATAATAGGTTGGTACAATCTCATAGACAAATATGTAAACCTATAGAAGTAAATCTGAAATTATATAAAGGCTCGACAATGCGACTTCAACGCTAACTCATTCAATATAATATATATCAAGTCTGTAAAGAATACTAACACTATGGCTATTGTGTTAGTAACCGATACCATGGTACTAACACTAGGGTTTCCGAGTCGGTTCATGACCCCAACATGATTATATCAATTTATGTTATAGTTCACCGAAATTGAGAATTACAGCTATTTCTGAACACCTGTTACTCCAGAAAACCATACACTCTGGCCTTGATCGATATCAGTTATCAGATTTCACGGTAAGCATTGCATCATTCAATTCAATATATAACAGTTAAATACTGTTTGTTGTGCAGAGCTAATATATATGCAAGTTTTTATTAGGTGTTGCTACCTAGTAATAAATAACTTCAGTTGTGACCAGAAGGATAAACCAAAAACAGCATGCGGTATTTTTGTTATGTTGTTCGAAGACTGGTTAAATACAATGGGATTGGTGTTTACTTTAAGCTCGCAAACTTGATTTAAATAATTGTTACCACCACCCGCGCAATCAATTATTGCTAAATTTTATTGGCGACTCATCGGTAAGAACCGGTATTACGCTCTTTAACCACTATTCCTAACCAAAATATAAAGTGGTTAAATGGGGTGATACCGGCTCATACTGATGATTCGCCAGTAAGCACGAAACGAATGTGCATGAGATTTTACTTTCCGTTCATGCTGTTTTTGGTTTATCCTTCTGGTCACAACTGTAGTAATTTATTACTTGGTTCGCAACACCTAATACATACTTGCATCTATATTAGGTCTCCGCAACAAACAATATTTAACTGTTATATATTGAATTGAATAATGTCATGCTTACCGCGAAATCTGATAATTGATATCAATTAAAGCCAGTGTGTATGGATTTACTGGAGTAACAGGTGTTCAGAAATATTTGTAATTCTCAATTTTGGTGAACTATAGCATAAATTGATATCCATCATATTGGTACCATGAAACTTTTTGGTACTATAATGTTGGTTTCGTGTACTTACACATCATCAGTAGGAACCGGTATTACGCCCTTTAACCACTATATATTTTGGTGATGAATGTGGGATAATAGGACGGTACAATCTCCACTTTCCTCACCCAAATACATAGTGGTTAAAGGGTGTAATACCGGATCCTACTGATGATGTGTTAGTGAAAGACAAACATTATAGTACAGAAAAGGTTCATGGTACTAACACTATGATTACCGAGTCGGTACATGGTACCAACATGGATATCAATTTATGCTATATTTCACCGAAATTGAGAATTACAACTATTTCTGAACACCTGTTACTCCAGTAAATCCGTACACTCTGGCCTTGATTGTATCAATTACCAAATTTCGCGGTAAGCATGACATCATTCGATTAAATATTTAACAGTTAAATGCTGTTTGTTGTGGAGAACTAATATATATGCAAGTATGTATTAGATGTTGCAAACCTAGTAATAAATTAGTTCAGTTGTGACCAGAAGGATAAACCAAAAACAAAATGAACGGGGAGCATAATCTCATGCACATTCGTTTCGTCCTTACTGGCGACTCATCAGTAGGAGCCGGTATTATGTCCTTTAACCACTATTCCTCACTAAAATATATTGTGGTTAAAAAGCGTAATACCGGCTCCTACTGATGACATAGTATAGCTAAATCAGTACAATATCGAACAATTACACTTTACCATTTTCATTATGATTGTTCATTAATCACCGATGTTTAAGTTAGAATTCTTATGACTACAAGCCATGTAGAATTGTGGTTTCCCAAAAAAAATTTGCTTACAATGTTGGTCAAATCTGCACCTAATTTTGATTTCTTAGTATGAAAATTCAATTGAACTATTGATTGTTACCAAATATTTATAAGATAAGATCACTATTCCTTCCTAGTAGTTTTTGCTGTTTAATGTTTGTACAATACCTGATTTTTTACAAATCTGAAAGTCATTTTGAACATTAAGTTGAAAGTGAGTTCTAGCTGAGGTCGGTTTCCGAGCTTGGTTAACTATTATTAAGAAATTCAAACGCTTACTTTGATGAACGCGTTCAAATATTCTATTAGTCTATATCATTCCTAAATTTTATTTCATGTTGCATTAGTTATCTTTTAACTGTGGCATAGGTGTGGTCTGTATTTTAACCTGTAACAGAATTAAGTGAAAATAGATTTATGCTTGCACGCATTATGATAAATAAAATAATTTTTAATTTATGAAATATCATTTATAAACAGGCAAGACCACATACTATTGCGTGGTTTCAAATAAAACACAAGAGCACGTTACTCTTAACTATTGGTACCCACGTTCATTCACCATTAAGCTTGCTGAAAGATAATCAAGAGAACCGATAAATTCGAGTTTAATCGCGCCAATATTTATTAAAACTTTTAAAGCGAAAAACTAGAACTATTCGAAACTAGCAAGAAATTTTCCGGAACATTTAAATATTTTTCCTGTCCCCGTGAAGTAGAAAATATGCGACAATTGAAAAAAAATTGGTTGATTATGTCACATGATAGCCAATTCTAAATTCGATATCATAACTTAAAGGAATAACTAACTATTCTACACAATTCTGAAACGCTTAAAGGGTAGAATGTTTATTTGTCTAGATTTTCAGCTAAAATATTATTAATTTACAATATATAAAGACTACTCAACAAATGCAAAACCGCTTATTTAATTTTCAATTATTTAACAGTAGAAGATGGCAACATTCAATCCTTTCTTTTGGAGCATCATAATAAGCCTCAATCGTTTTCACAGCCTTTTGAAGAGTCTTAATTGAGCCAGTTATTAAAATATAAACGCCTGCCCCATTATGTACAAACTGAGGCACATTGCAGCAGAGTGACTTAGTAGTTATAGGGCAAAGAATTACGTAGCAGACGTGCCCAGGTTCGAGCCCTGTCCGGAACAAATTCTGGACAGTATGTGATGAATTCCCAATAAGGACGAAACCGGTTTGCTAGATGAATAACCTTTTCTACACTATACAATTCTTAGTTTATATTAACAAATGTGTATACTTAATGGGTCAGATGTTTATATCAAGTCTGCAATATTGATTATAGTAAACTTTTACTTAAGATTTTTCCTTTGTCTGTAGAATTGTTCAGTATCAGATAACTTTCTGCCCAGGTCAACGGAATAAACGAAGTCGCTTCTTATTTTATGCGTAGTAGAAACAATCATAACTTGACGGGCCGTCGACCTATTAATTGATGATGTCTTCCTTATTAGAAAGCTTGACAGTCACCATCGCGGATATCAGTAGTTGTTTTGCTAATGACATATCGCCTTTAAGACAACTTAATGAGAAATAAATTTGATTGAAAAGCTGATTTAGTTGACAATAGTTCATCACTAATAGATTGAATATATCCTATCAACGGAGAGTGGAAAAAAATTTAGTATTTCTATCGAAGCATCATATTTTGCCATTTTATTTTCTTTATAAAGCATACTAATTAGGCTGCAATAAAGCAGTGATTTTTCTCTGTTTATGAACGGGTTCTGTGTCAGTTAAGCGACTGACTAAGGCAATTGAGCAATTACAGTTCTATTTCATAGAATACATTATACAAAATTTCTTAGCAGGAAAGGAAAGTCGCCTAGACTGCGGACTCACCATCAATGGGGCTCTAATTAGTAATGGAGAAATGTGGTCTTTCCTGAAACATAGTATATAATGCGCGTAATGTTACATATATTTAAATGTTATGTACAACAATTTGTTTGTATTTTAAGTTTTATATTTATTATGTTAAAGAATAAAGAAAACGTTTTATCAAGTGTAATTAATTCTAAGACTAGTAATATTCCAGTTAAGCATACAAATAAGAGCAGAATGCTCCAGATGCCAAACCTCAGCTACTGATAAGTAATAATTTAGGCTGAAAAATCCTTATATGATGAATTGCATTTGCTACTTTAGCACTGAAAAATATAACTACATTCCAGTTAAACGAAAGGGTTTAATTACACATATATTGTTGATGCATTAAAAAACAGCATTAGAAAGCAGACGAAATTCTTGAGCTCGGCTGGTTTCTTACTTATTGTGCCTTCATCAGTATTTGCCAAACAATACATGCGGCCGCAACTTAAACCATGTGCATTTGGTTTAGGCTTTCACATGTCATCCATCACGCCGCTTCAAGTTAGAAACTAAATTATGTTCTTTAGTCAGCTTATTCTCAATGTGGATGCTCGTAAATATATCGATTCCGACCCAAGGTTGAAACCAGCCCGTTTAGTAAGAATCCAACCCTGTTGGTGAGTTTTGCATATTATTTATGAAGTATTGCTTTTATACGAGACTTTCTCCATTTCTGTCTCTCTCCCCTCTCTCCTCTCTCTCTATGTATATATATACATATATATATATATATATATATATATATATATATATATATATATAAGTATACGGAATGATCTAAATGTGTATATGCACTGTTTTTTTGACATAAAAGTGCAATAAGGCAACAAACACAATAAAATAATCGATCCAGATTTCGTCAGCAATGGGCAAATCCTAAATGGTAACCATTTGTTTTTTACTTGAAAATTTTGAATCCTGTTCGAAATATTTCAGTCAGCATTTTAAGATTTGTTTAATAGGAATGAAATTATGGCTGGATCGATGAGTTACATTTGCTATTCTATGCAAATTATAGCTTACACAAACGAACTATTCTTAGTAATGCGCTGCAAATGGATACGGGTTTAATGTGCACAACAGTATATATCTGTTATTTCGAAAGCACTTCCTTTGCCTGATTCAGGTTATCCAAGATAGTGAAACATTACCCTAATTGGGTGCGAACAATGTATTTATTTGCTTGCTAGATAAAATGTATGGCAGTAAATGGTTAATAAAAAGTAAAAAAACAAAACAAAAGTGGTGATAATGATGGAAAACATAGTAATTTAGGCACACAATTTATTAAATTGAAGTGATTTGTATTGGGACGGATCTAGTTACCATGGGTATATTTACCTAGATATTACGCATATGTGTAACAAAATAAATCTCTACACAGTACGATTATAGCCAAGCCGTTTTCACTGTATCACGTCATCGACCCCAAACAAATCTCGCAGCTAACACTGTCCAACTAAGAAAAGGATGTTATAAAGATGTTTCTACTGAACATGTGCAGCAAGATCGCCACTGAGCTTGACTCGATGCCATATCGCGCAGAGTTTCAAACCGAGAACTATGATGCGCAGGTGGACAACATCAAAGTAGGCGATTTGGTGTCATACTGCACGATTTGAATGTTTCTGCCATGTCAAAATCTGCCAACCTTGTTTCTCACAATTTTCAGTGTTGATTATTAATTGGTAATAAATTACATGTGCTATGCTTCTCAAACAGCGGTGATGGAATGCCTGCAAACGTCTAAATTCATCAAAGTCCAACTTTCACTAGCGTATAAAAAACTACACGCGCAAATGCATTGTAAATATGAACTTTAAGGCAGAGTAAAATACTAACGCTTCTCCATAAATGTCGAAGTAAGGCAAAAGCTATTCTAGCTTTCGCGATTCTCATACTCACCAAGTCAGTCTTATAGCCGGAGTTACTGATAGTAATAGACGGAACGACAACTACCAATCTGTTAAAGTTGGCCTGAGTAGAATCTTCATAATCGAATAATAAAATGATATCGTCTTCATTGACAAGATAGCCTAATCTACCGCCCAGGAGAACTTCGACACCGGCATTATAAACATATGAAAGAGTGTTGTCCATAAAAAGATCTATTAAAACATTAAACAATAATGGCTGAAGTGGACAGACTTGACGAACAACACTGCTGGTACTAATGTTTTATATCAGTACGTTTTTCTGTAGAGTATGCGTATAATATTTTCAAATTTGGTCGGCAGACCACGTTTCGTCAGAAAAACGACTCGTCCAGACCGAGCAAAGAACAAGCACCGACGCCCCATTTGCCGGCTTGAGAAAACACCCTGGAAACGGTAGTTTGCAGCCAAACCCGTGTAGATAAGTATTGTCCTCTAATATGTGATTAACACAAAGCGCTAACACGGTGTAGGGTAATCGAATGAAATAACCTCGATACGACTGGAGTCCAGCTTATGGCACGAATGCTATTACTCAAATTACGATTACTTTTTTGAAAATATAAATGATGGTTGAATTAACCCCAGCAAGGGCACGGTTTCCTCATAAGATATAGTAAAAAAAATATTCAATACTCCAGAAGTTATATAGAAACTCTCATTAAATAAGCTCGGAAGCAAACCACAGAGGCCTGCAGCTCTGCGACGTCTAAGAGATTAGACTGAATATCGTATCTCATGCTTTGTTCGATGAGTGAGATTAAAGTTCCACACTGTCCATACAGGCATATTTTTGAGGATTGGGACAGACACAGGTGTTCAATAAAATTGGATTTTTAAACGTTTGGGTCACTCACCAAGACGAAATATTTTATCGGCTTTTAGATGTTTGTAACCATCATTTTTGGTTTCGATAACTTTTAATTTTCTCGCACCCACTGCGCGGATAAGTTGGAGCAAACAGCAGCTATACACTGATGCGAACAGTCCCTCCATCTCTTCGGCATTTCTGGTCCAAACGTATTCAAGGTCGACTTTTATACTGAGCTCAAGTTGGTGTCGTTCAACCCTACGAGTATTATTATAAGCCGAGTAAGCTCTAATTTAACACATAGTTTCGAGGATTTCCATAGATTCTACAGAGACTCAATACGGGAGCCTACAATGCCACGTACATTAGTGCCTACATTATACATAGTGGAATCTATCTTCATCCAAATGTAAATTAGAATTTTCGCCATCAAGACCAGTTAATTTCGATTTTGTAATACCTTCATGTATCTTAACCTTATTCTCTGCGAAGTAGAGTATTAAGGTCGGAGTAGAAAGCGTCCTCGTTTCTGTATGTTCTGCAATCGATGGGAGCATTTGTAGATACAACGAAATGGCAACGTTGATACAGATGTCTAAGATTTATTTAAGTGTGCTGCACAAATTCGGCTCTTTACAGAAATCATTTTAGTTAAACAAGCTTCAGCTCGCGAGCAAAGAACAAACACCGACGCCCCATTTGCGGGTTTGAGAAAACACTCTGGAAACGATAGTTTGCAGCCAAACCCATGTAGATAAGTATGATGCACCCAATTTTGTAATGCTCGTTGTATCCTGGATTCTGGTTTCAGATGCGCATCATATATCGATTTCCTATTGATCCAACGTAAGTGCAGGGCCGTCTTGGTGTCCAGTTTGCTTCAATGATCGCACATGAAATGCGCCTCGGTTAAAACCTAATCTTGGTTAAATACATTGCAGTTCACTTGAAATATTTTCTATATTTGGCGATCCGAGACTAGACTCAGTGTTATGATCAGCATCCACCATATTCACAGCATCCAAACTAGCGTTATTGTTAGACTGAGACGAGAAAAAAGAAATAAAAGAGCCCGAATCGGAAACAATGGTGTCCACAGAGAGCCTGATTTCGCGTATCCACTCTCCACGATTCAGTGGAAAAAGTGACCCATATTATCCTGCACATTGTCCGATGCAGATTGTTTTGTTCGTAGTTATATGTTGACTAGGTCGCCCATTCCTAGTGAGGATGGTTTGTATTCCAATTTTCCCTTCTCTTAGATAGTCTGCCAACTAAGGCTGATTAGTAAAATCTGCCAAAATGACATTGGCCAAAGTAGCCGCAAAGTAGTCACAACCCACTATACGCTAAGCGTTACTGAGTAGTTATGTCCAACTCGAGGCTTCACATGGAACGAGTTGACGACTGTATTGCATTAAACCACACAAGGTTCATGCTACCATTCCCAGGCTGACTAGCTAGTGCGCGCCGGTCGTCAGGCCGGAAATTTCTATGGTTACTGGTCATATTACTAAGAAGAAGACGAAGGTAACACATAGCAACAACGTTAATCTAGATTACTTTGTTATATTTTTCACCAAAAACACACCTTAATACGTCTAGTAGGCAGTTTGATTTACATAAATAATAAATCTAGCCGTTTGGAGGTGTTCACTTTTACCACCTGTTGTCACTCGTATGCATGTTACAAACTTATTTGTCTTTATTTAATCCAAATACTGAAAAGTCCATTATTCTTT
Organism: Eudiplozoon nipponicum; assembly: GCA_029291075.1. Taxonomy (NCBI): domain Eukaryota; kingdom Metazoa; phylum Platyhelminthes; class Monogenea; order Mazocraeidea; family Diplozoidae; genus Eudiplozoon; species Eudiplozoon nipponicum. The sequence goes on from JAQBSW010006007.1 coordinate 15,033, forward strand.
AAAGCAAGTTTGTGAGCTAGAAGTAAACACCAATCCCATTGTATTTAATCGGTCATCGAACAACACAACAAAACTACCGCCAGCCGCAACACACTGACGCGTTTCGATCTTCCTTGATCATCATCAGGGTACGACGGAAAACTGACTATCGAGGATCAAACCACATTGAATCTATATGGCAATCAAATTTAGATATGCGGCTCTCACCTCCAGCAGTCTCGCACACATTGAACTTGATTGGAAACGTCGGTTGCACAATTTCTATGCAGTCACGAACGTTAACTGTTTGTAGCTTTCGCCACATATACATATATAGGCAAAACAATATATCTAAATTTGATTTCAATATATATTCAATGCGGTTAGATCCTCGATAGTCAGTTTGCCGTCGTAATCTGATGATGATCAAGGAAGGTCGAAACGCGTCAGTGCGTTGCGGCTGGCGGTAGTTTTGTTATGTTGTTCGATGATTGGTTAAATACAATGGGATTGGTGTTTACTTCAAGCTCGCAAACTTGATTTAAAGAATTGTTACCAACACCCGCGCAAACAATTATTGTTAAATTGTATTGCCTATATATGTATATGTGGCGAAAGCTACAAACAGTTTATGTTCGTGACTGCATAGAAATTGTGCAGCCGACATTTTCAGTCAAGTTCAATGTAGGGGGGTTTGCTAGAGGTGAGAGCCGCATATCTAACATTGATTTACACATATATTCAATACGGTTTGATCCTCGATAGTCAGTTTAACGACGTAATCTGATGATGATCATAGAAGGTCGAAACGCGTCAGTGCGTTGCGGCCGGCGGTATCTTTGTTATGTTGTTCGACGACTGATTAAATACAATGGGATTGGTGTTTACTTCAAGCTCGCAAACTTGATTTAAAGAATTGTTACCACCACCCGCGCAATCAATTATTGTTTAATTGTATAGCCTATGTACATGAGGCGAAAGCTGCACACAGTTAATGTTAGTGACTGCAAATAAATTGTGCAGCCGACATTTCCAGTTAAGTTTTGTGTATGCGAGATTGCTAGATGTGAGAGCCTCATATCTAACTTTGATTTCCATATATATTCAATACGATTTGATCGTCGATAGTCAGTTTGCCATCATACTCTGATGATGATCATAGAAGGTCGAAACGCGTCAGTGCGTTGCGGCTAGCGATAGTTTTGTTATGTTGTTCGGGACTGGTTAAATACAATGGGATTGGTGTTTACTTCAAGCTCAAAAACTTGATTTAAAGACATGTCGAGAAGGTCCGTAAGTGTGATGTTGTCCAGAAGTACTCCTAGACTCTTGAGACCAGCTCGGGTTGACTTGGGTTGTGGTTCCTTCTGTTGTGGCGTTGGAATCTCGCTGGGAGACAGCACGTCGGAGACACGCACAGCAGAAGGCAAAAGCGACAACTGAATTGCATGGTAAATTCACCGTACTTAAATGACCATGTAATAGTCATATATGGCTACTTGCACATTTTTGGTTAACGGCAAGATTCGCTTTTTTCTCATTGGTGCAGCATAAATCGAATTGAATTTAATTTACACAATATGTCGGCAATTTCTTGTGTCGTTACAACCCTATTAATTACAAATATAATTGTAGTTAAAAAAATCTCAATCAAAACTGCTTGAAACTAACAGAGATTGTTGTTAAAAGTAAAGTTAAGAGAATGATCGTCTAAAACCATAATTCATATATGTGACCCTTAGGAAAACCATATTTGTTGAAATTGAGCTTCGTTGGGTTGTAACGCGGAGCCGCGCGTTACAATATAATGATCTAACCATAGCATAAAATTTTAAATCGAATTTTGTTCAAAGCATTAATAACTATGTAGGTTTAAAAATTGTGAGTTATAACATTCCATAACAAACTAGTTTGGTTTTTTTCCATCCAAAAAATATAAAAATAAATATCCAAAGATTATGAAAATAAAGGAATTTATTTTATATGATCACATAAAAAGTGCCGTAGATAACCATCATCTTGGATTTCCAAATGTTTAAAATTCTTTAACTTATAAAGTACCTGTGTGGAAGCATAAAAATGTCTATAATGAAAAGCCATAGGGATATATAAAAGTTTGATACATATTAATTATTTTAATAACTACATTATGATAATTTTAATTAAATTATGTGAAATTAATCCAAACATGACTTAGGGTTATTTAACTTTTATGTAAGCTTTTATTCTGATCACATTTCCTATTTAATATTTAATTTGTAATTGAGCTGTAATTTAACGATATTTCATGGCTTTAAAGCACAAAAGATATTTTTAAAATGCAAACAATATTAAGTTACATCTTTGAGGAAGAAAATGTCAACCATTAGTAAAAAATAAAACAGTTCTGACACCTGCACATATATCAGATTTTGATAATTTTTCGTAACTTACCGCTTTCAGTTCCCGGTGTGGCCTTCCGACGAAACCACTTGTTCTCGGATTGCGAGCCGCGGTCACATATAATTGTCATTTTATTTTTCTTAGTTTTAATCATATTGTTACTGTTTAATAATTTTTGTTTATAAACCACCATTTGTTATAATAAAATTTAAATTTTATTTTAGCTTTAAACAAAATATATTTCAATCTATGTGACTTTATCAACTTTACTTAATTAGTTCATTCAATAACATTGTGTGGATACTGTATTGGCTCAATGGTTAGAGCACCAGATTCCGAAGCAGACATGCCCAGGTTCGAGCCCTGTCTGCGGTAATTTCTGGCCATTACATGGTGAGTTTCCAATAAGGACGAAACTGTTTTACTGGACGAATTGCCTTTTCTAAACTATACAATTTTTAGTTTATACTGACATATGTAAGTAATTAATGGGTCAGGTGCTTATGTAGAGGTCTTTTTGCGGGGTAGCTATCTAGTTCGTGATGTCTTACCCTTCCTACATATAACTAGTAGCTGCTGATGAGATCCGAGCTTATGATCAGTACCCGGCCTTTTCCCGATGAGTGATGTAAGAAGGCTAATTCGAATGATCACATATGTATTGTACACAATGTTGCATGGGAAATTCATAGTTCGTCCAAATTGACCGTGCTATAGACGGCAACAAAACGAAGTACTGTCAACCACAATTGAATGTCTTATACACAAGTCACAGTTAAACAAAATTGTCCGTGCTCTAGACGGCAACAAAACGATATATTGTCAACAAAGTACTGATAATTCACAAACGACTGAACTATTAATAAATACATGTAAACGATTAAGAAATATATGAGTGTCATAAATAAAGTCACTGGTAAAAATGTGTCACTGACTGATGGATGGAATAAAATCGCGTAAAAACTTCAATGAAAAAAAACTTCACAAATTATTAATCCACTGTTTGCTATGGTTCTAACTTGTTGAATTATAATAATCCATTGAACTATAGAATTTGTAGAATTTGATTGAGGAACATCTGATGTCCTGATGCGTGGAAATCATATATCTGAATGCAAAGAAATCTGTCGAACCACATATGCACTATAATTCACCGCATGTTCCCTGCGTATTGCGTAATTACAATTAAAATTGCAGTACAAGAAATCTCAATTAAAACTGCTTGAAATTAACAGAGATTGTTTCTAAAATCACAGTTAAGAGAAATATTGTATAAAAACAGAGTTAGATTATTTGACCTTAAAAGCACTATATTTGTCAAAATTGAACTTCGTTGGGTTGTAACGCGGAGCCACGTGTTACACTTATATCAAGACCGCTACCTTAATTATAATAATTGTTATCACCGCCCGCGCAACCAATGTTCGTTTAATTATATAAATGTTCATTTCAATACCACTTCCCCTTTTTTGTGATGTTTGTTCAGTAATGATAGATTTGGGATGGTTAGTTGGAACTTTGGGTCTAAATGAATGCCATATGTGATCCACTTAAGGTGAAGGTTATTTTATACTTTGCCTTTATTATCTCTCCCTTTCTCACTTTATTTTGTTTTAACCTAAGCGTCACTCCGGCTTTTACTCGCTTTTTATCGAGGCAACTTTCATCGCAGCCTACGCAAATCATTTTTGTCAACAAATAAGTTTGAATGTATTATTATAAATAAGGTTGCGATTTTTATATAAGCATCTGACCCATTAATTACTTACATATGTCACTATAAACGAAGAATTGTATAGTGTAGAAAAGGCAATTCATTCAGTAGACCGGTTTTGTCCTTCTTGGGAACTCATCATGTATTGGCCAGAATTTGCCGCGGACAGGGCTCGACCCCGGGCACGTCTGCTCCGGAATATGGTGCCCTAACCACTGAGCCACCTTGCCGCAAAATAATATTCGGATTTTTCTTCATCATTATCCATGTTTTAGTTTGAATGATCGAAATCCACAGTATGTTCACAGTTATCAATATGATAAAAAACGTTACGACAGTGACTAGTATAATTAAGATATTGTATTTCTCGGGGAATTAATTGTAACATTTTTTGAATATTTGTTTTTATTTAAGCACATTCAAAATCAGTTCAACATCCCTATTATCTAAACAAACTTTGGTTGCGTGGGCGGGGATAACATTTGCTATAATCAAGTTTGGGAACTTAATATAGACACCTGACCCATTAAGTACTTACATTTGTCTGAGCGGCAGGGTGGCTCAATGGTGAGAACACTAGATTCCAAAGCAGACGTGCCCAGGTTTGAGCCCAATAAAGACGAAACTGGTCTACTGGATGAATTGTCCTTTCTACACTATACAATTCTTAATTAATACTGACATCAGTAAGTAATTAATGGGTCAGGTGCTTATGTCAAGACTGCATCCTTATAATAATTGTTATCACCGCCCACGCAACCAATGCTCGTTTGGACATTTGAAGTTAAAGCTTGTTTCTTAAACAAAGTTATGTTGTAAAAGTATTGTAATAATATTTTCTGGAATACTCATTGTTTAAATTTTTGAAGATTTCGGTTTATCTTTGTTAACTTAAAAGAGACTTTTTGAGTATTTTGTGTTAGATGGTAATGCTCTCGCTGCGTGCTGGCACAGCCATATCTGCTAGTTATATTCTTAAACACTGATTTGTACATCACGATAAAAATCTTTGATTGCCCATAAATAAATATTTACAATTGTCATATCGGGAAGTATCTCGAATTAGTCTATAAGTAAACCGATTGGTTCTCTGTACTAAGGTCTTCACTTTCGTGAAGATACACAGGAGAAACTAGTGAAACGGCGAGCCTTCACATTCTGATTTAATAAAATATTTAGAAATATATCTTAAACACAATGTGATTTAATTCAATTGCGTATTACATTTTAATTAATTACAAGATGTCGGAAATATAGTTTGACACATCACATCACTTTCCATCGCGAAAAAAATAAAGATATATTCCTCATGGTTAGGTTGGATTAGGAAACTGATTAATGATTTGCCTATAGTTTTGTAGTAGCTCTTGCCCTATTAAGTAATGAGAGCCCCAAATATGCCAAGTCCGTATCGGACTTGATATGTCAGTAGGAGACTGGTGTTTTATGACCGATATATGAATTTATTTTTATTGGATAAATCTTTCTATCCAAGTATATCAGACTCGCACCTGCCAATCGTTGTACCATGCTCTCATTTAAATTTTCATTTTAAAATAATATTGGTTTCGATTAATCAATAAATTTTTACATTAATTATTTTGGAGGAATTATCTTCCGTTTCATTCATCATCTTCTCATAGAACGGCATCTGGTAATAAATATATTCTTCGTGTTTTGGCTGACATTCAATACTTCAGGAAGGAGTTGCGCATACTGGTGCTCCTGACATCGAAGTTTCGAATGATTCATTTGCTTTCTGTACTGTTGATTGGACTGATGATGATAGAGAAAGTTGAATTTGTAATCCGGTTGAAATTGGTCACAATGAATCTTGTGAATACTGATGGTTTGTAATTTGTTTGCGAGGTTGGATTGAACACACCAGACAGGGCTATTGAAAATAGTCCTTTATCTTATCTAGTCCTTGTATCTCGTCAACAATACCGGTAAACTGGTAAATGCAACAACGATCCAAGTCACACAAACTTTATGCCATTTACTTCCCTGACGAAATTTGTTCTGTTATCTTCTTCATCTAGTACGGTCTCATTTAAAATGGAATTAAGAAATTCCTCATATTTTCATTAGCTGCATTTACGTGCGATGCCGATCTCAATTGGAAAAACAAATAGAACTTGGTTTTTATATTTTCCTGTCTTTGTCGGAATTAAACGACACATCATATCTATAAGTGCTACAAAAGAACAAACTATATAACTAGTATCCCAATCAAGACTATTCGGATTGTCAACCAAAAGAATTCTGAGCAGCCTTCAATGGTTCTCCACATACCAGTTGGGATTTTGATGCTCCTATTTGTGCACTATATCTGTTGCACATGATTAACAATATTATGGGAAGATTGCGTACCCAGCTCGTACCATTTGTACATCTCAACGCATTTTTCTATTCATGATGCAGCTTTTCTACCACCCAGTTTTCTCGTGGACTGTTTGCGTTAAACCAAATTGGCCTTATTACAACATTGCCGCTTTAATATAGCACTGCCACACTTGTAACATTTGAGGCATCTGTGAACAGAATCAATGGATAATCCCAGCTTGCAGTTTCCAGGATGGTTATTTCACTTAGCATTTCCTAAGTCCTATGGAATTTCTCTGTCTTCCTGGCTTAAATGCGTAAGCCTTGACGTCTTGATCGTGCATTTCTTTCGCATGAAATGGCACGTTAACTATCCTAAAATCTCTCCTAAACCTAAAATGAATCATCGGCAAAATCTGATTCTACCCAAGAACTTAATTATTTGGCACAATTGCCAGGTCTCCGTTGCGTACATGTTTGCTTGGATCTTATCTTTCAAGTGTTCCATACCTTACTTGGAAAGTCGTCGCCCAAGATATCTGACTAAAGGCAACTAATTTTGCTCTTTCTGTGTTTGATCACTAATACGTATTGTTTCAACCTGGTCAAAATCATTTACAAGTGCTTGCTGCGTCTCCCAACTGATCGACTAAAATAAAAATTTCGTCTACATACACTATTTGTCTGGCATTTTTCAAACAAAAAGGCATTTGAAGAAATCAAAGCGTACCTCTCTTGGAAATCTGACTGCAAAAAATAACTCCATTGGTAACCAAAAATACGCTTTCTGATAATCTTAAATTGAATAAACCTCAGAGCAGAGTTCTTTGGTAAGGGAGAGGAGAATTGTTACATTTAATCACTGAGTTTAAAAGACTGTAGTTTCCACAAGCCATTCATTGTCCCGATTCAGGTTTGGATCCCACCAATATAGTTGATAAAAATTTGGAATCTGGCCTCTCTCAAATTCACTTTATGCGAAATTGGTGAAATTCAACAACATAGATCTTTTTATTATGTTGTGCCGAAGGTTGGATCTGGGGTAGACAACGCAGCAGAGCCACTTATTCTATTTGTTGCTTTACTCTTGTCTGAAATTCATTTCGTTTGGAACTAAAAGGGTGAGAAACTGCAAGGTACTTTTCAATGATATCAGCGAAGTCATTTGCGTCTCTGGGACGAGGTAAACAAACTGATATAATCTCTGATGTCCAAGACCTAATATTTGTTAACAAACCCATTCCTTCTTTGGTTCTGGTTTTTGAATCTGATGATAGATCTAAATGGTTTAAGAAATTTGTCCGAATGATATGGTCTTTATCGTTGTATACCCGAAAATTTCACTTAAATGAACATTTCTGTCACGAAGATACCGACGGTTTTTTCATGACTTTTCACTTATCGGAATACCATTAGCTTGCCATAGTTGATAATAAAATATTGGGCAAACTGCATTCAGCTCTTAATCTTTTTATGCTTAAATCAGTACCTCTGTCATGGAGAAATTCCAAACCACTTTATTAATCTCGAATTATGAATTTATTGCCTGTAAAGTTTTGAAGATCTCTACGTAGGCAAAACCTGACTCTTTTACTAGATGTCTCGGTGTTCTATTTGTTCGTCGCAAACTTTGATTTCGCCTTGAATATGTCTTTTATAGGCACATCGAGAAGCATTTGTAATGTAAGCTCCCAACGGCTCTTTCAAGCTAGAGATCTCTGCTTTTCCCAGTGAGGATCTTATTTAACCAGTTTGGCGCTGCATATCCATCTAGGCACAAACAAACGCAGTAGCTGCAGTTTTCTTTTTTGAACTTGGAAATCCATTAATTTTCATAATGTGCCTTGCGCCAGTATAATTAAACTCTCAGTATCTGATCGTTCCCTCTATGCTCGAATAAGAAAATAATCTCGTGGTAGCAAATTTATAATGTGAGGATCAAAATTGTAAACTAGGTAAAAGATACACAATTGCTGCTAAATGCCAACAAAGAAGCTCACGCAAGTCAGGCACAAATTCAGAAAACTGAAATCACGTCCAATTCAACAATATATATACTGTAAAGGATTTAAACAAAGAATTTTGAGAGCTTAAACAAACATTTGATTTTTTACTATTATTTTCTTAATCAGACACGATGGTTTAAATTAATCTATATATTGTTACTTTATTCTTATCGGCGGAAATATCATCCTCTTCAAGATATTAAAAGATATATCATACTGTGCTGATGCTGGTCTAGTGTAAAACGCGGCTCCGCTTTACAACCCAACGATGTTCAATTTTTACAAATATAGTGCTCTTTAAGGTCAAATAATCTACCTCTGTTTTTACACAATATTTCTCTTAACTGTGATTTTAGAAACAATCTCTGTTAGTTTCAAGCAGATTTAATTGAGATTTCTTGAACTGCTATTTTAAATGTAATTAATAGGGTTTTGATTATTAAATATACACACCCGCGCGCAATACGCAGGGAACATGCGGTAGATTATAGTGCATATGTGGTTCGATAGCTTTCTTTGCATTCAGATATGATTTCACACATCAGGACATCAGATGTTCCTCCATCAAATTCACAAATTCTATAGTTAAATGGATTATTATAATTAAATAAGTTAAAACCATAGCAAACAGTGGATTAATTATTTGTGAAGTATTTTCATTGAAGTTTTCACAGGATTTTAGTCTACCCATCATCCGTGAAAACTTTTACCAGTGACTTTATTTATATCATCATATATTTTCAATCGGTTACATGTATTCATCACAATTCAGACATTTGTGAATGGAATATTAATTTTGTTAACAATATTTCGTTCCGTTGCCGTCTAGAGCACAGTCAATTTGGACTAACTGTAAATTTTTCTTTGCAATATTATTATTGCAATATATGTATGATTATTCGACTTAGCCTTCTCATCACCACAAACTAGATAGCTGCGAAAATACTCCTATATAAACGGTGCCCCGTTTCGTCGAACTCACAGCCAGCAAAGAATTAATAAACATCTAGATTTTGAGAACTTCAAGCACTTTGGATGAATGCCACAAAGGAAAGCAAATATTAAGACACATATCACAGAAAAACACCCTCTCGAGATCGCAATGCTCGAAGACTGCCGCACGATGACGAGTAAGGACGATATTACACTGCCATCTATTCTCGACAACACTGACACACATAAGAAGAAGTCCAGTTCAGGAAATGCAGAAGCACGGTGGTGAGCCCAGCAACAGGCCGCACCAACACATGGACACAGTACAAAATATGCCAGACTACCTTGACGAGTGGGTCGACGATGTTACTTTATTGGCCAAGGTGTCCAATATAACAGACGAGGGCTCAATATTTTTGAGGGCTTGGGAGGCGATCCCAATGACTTTCAGACGCGGACTAAAAGATATTCTGCATCAATACACTGAGGGCACATGTGCGCAACCATGGCAGAGCCTGCAACACGCCTTCAAGCAGCGCTTGACACCAGATCAAGAAGACAGGCATACCGAATTAATAAGCTAGATGTCCCTAAGTAGCCGCGCGCCTTCTGAGCTATTTAGGGAGATGGAGCAGAAAGCCTTGAATTTCAACCTGCCCAAGGAAATCTTAATGCGACCTTTCATACAGAAGCTACCGTCGGCACTCCAAGAGATGGCCACGTTCCTGCGCGAATCCGTCGAAGTACAAGACAACGTTCTGCTGGCACGTCTAGACAAGTGGTGGAAGAAACACCACTACAGCTTACCTGCCCCAGAGAAAGGCCTCATCACCTCAAGACTGCCCGAATCACAATTTACCGCATCATCAGCCGGAACAATTATCATGAATGAACGCCGCATCAGACTGATCGAGAACCTCACCGTCAGGTCAAATTTGGCCTCAGTCGATTCCGTCCATAATAGACGCGACCAGAGCAGGCGTGACCAGCGTCGACCACCGTCCCGGAATAGCGCCAGGAGGTCGACGTCGAAAGACCGGGCCACAGTTCCACAGTTACCAGTAGAGTGGTGTCCGAATCACCGCAGCTATGGCCACTCCACACGTTATTGCCTCAGAAACGGCTGCACATTCCCGCGCACAGACGCGACGTTCAAGTGGGCGCGGTCACACTCAACAACTCAGAAGGATCCGCCCATGGAAGGCTCGGAAAACTGCTGGGATCAGCCTCCTCTGCGGCAGTAAAGGCTGAGCACCCAAAGATCGTTGGCCGCTCCACGTCTGATGGCTCGAAGCACGTTGCTTTCGCGGTAGAGCGCAATCAAACTATTTTATTTACAGCGACGGCTCCAGTCAAGTCATGCTTCAAACGCCCAAATGCCAGCAACCAGTCCAATCGTCAGTTGCCAATATCGACATCCTTTCTCATCCGTAACGCACCCTCTGGCGAATTATTTCTCATAGACACTGGATCAGATTTAAGCTTACTACGCCACAATTATTTCGAACCTAACCACCCAGTCGACACCAGCAATCTGACCTGCGCCAATGGCTCCAGTATAGCGATGTTTGAGGTACGAGTACACACAATCTCGTTCTTCAACTCAGAATGTTGTTTCAAGTATCCTTTCATCATTGCCAATACGACAAGAAACATCATTGGACGTGACTTTCTCGAACACTTTGACAATACCATTCGTCCAAGAACACGAGAGATACGCACGGCAAACAATCAGTTGCTTTCATCAGCGCTAAAACATACGAGTCGCGCCGAAGCAGTCTCATCCATACAGCTAATTCCTCCAGTTCCTCATGTACCGCAACTGGACGATGTTATAAAACGTCGTTAATGCCTGATCTCAAGAGGAAGCGTGCATCACAGCCAATCGTATCATTTTATCAAAACCACTTCCTCATCCTCCACCTCACCTTATGCGTCGCCTGTGGTAGTAGTACCAAAGAGTGAACCAGCAACATTCAGGGTGTGCGAGGATTATCGTATTCTCAATTCTTGCACACAGTCTGATTCGTACATCCTGCCAATTCCAGCTGACCTACTCAGATCCGCTATCGGTCATGCTGTGTATTCAAAACTTGACTTGGTAAAAGTATACTATAAAGTACCGATGAACAAAGACTCAGTATCATATACTGCACTCAGATTCACCGGAGGTGGCACTCACAAAAATCTCTATATGCCAGTTAAATACTGTTTGTTGCGAAGAACTAATATATATGCAAGTATGTATTAGGTTTTGCGAACCTAGTAACAAATTAGTTCAGTTGTGACCAGAAGGATAAACCAAAGGCAGCATGAACGGAAAGTATAATCTCATGCACATTCGTTTCGTGCTTACTGGCGACTCATCAGTAGGAGCCGGTATTACGCCCTTCAACCACTATATATTTGGTAGAAGAATGTGGAATAATAGGACGGTACAATCTCCTAGACGAATGTAGTAAACCTGTAATAGTGAAGCTAACATAATCTAAAGTCAACGACAATACGACTTCAATGCTAACTCACACCATATAATATATATACCGAGTCTGTAAAGGATACTAACACTATGGCTATTGTGTTAGTAACTGATACCTTTTTTGAAATCGATGAGTACCGGATACTAACATTATGGTTTCCGAGTCGGTACATGATACCAACCTGATGGATATAAATTTATGCTAAAGTTCACCCAAATTGAGAATTACAACAATTTCCGAACACCTGTTACTCCAGTTAAACCATACACTCTGGCCTTCATCGATATCAGTTATCACATTTCGCGGTAAGCATGACATCATTCAATTCAATATATTACAGTTAAATACTGTTTGTTGCGAAGAACTAATATATATGCAAGTATGTATTAGGTTTTGCGAACCTAGTAACAAATTAGTTCAGTTGTGACCAGAAGGATAAACCAAAGGCAGCATGAACGGAAAGTATAATCTCATGCACATTCGTTTCGTGCTTACTGGCGACTCATCAGTAGGAGCCGGTATTACGCCCTTTAACCACTATATATTTGGTAGAAGAATGTGGAATAATAGGACGGTACAATCTCCTAGACGAATGTGTAAACCTGTAATAGTGAAGCTAACATAATCTAAAGTCAACGACAATGCGACTTCAATGCTAACTCACACCATATAATATATATACCGAGTCTGTAAAGGATACTAACACTATGGCTATTGTGTTAGTAACTGATACCTTTTTTGAAATCGATGAGTACCGGATACTAACACTATGGTTTCCGAGTCGGTACATGATACCAACCTGATGGATATAAATTTATGCTAAAGTTCACCCAAATTGAGAATTACAACAATTTCCGAACACCTGTTACTCCAGTTAAACCATACACTCTGGCCTTCATCGATATCAGTTATCACATTTCGCGGTAAGCATGACATCATTCAATTCAATATATTACAGTTAAATACTGTTTGTTGCGAAGAACTAATATATATGCAAGTATGTATTAGGTTTTGCGAACCTAGTAACAAATTAGTTCAGTTGTGACCAGAAGGATAAACCAAAGGCAGCATGAACGGAAAGTATAATCTCATGCACATTCGTTTCGTGCTTACTGGCGACTCATCAGTAGGAGCCGGTATTACGCCCTTTAACCACTATATATTTGGTAGAAGAATGTGGAATAATAGGACGGTACAATCTCCTAGACGAATGTGTAAACCTGTAATAGTGAAGCTAACATAATCTAAAGTCAACGACAATGCGACTTCAATGCTAACTCACACCATATAATATATATACCGAGTCTGTAAAGGATACTAACACTATGGCTATTGTGTTAGTAACTGATACCTTTTTTGAAATCGATGAGTACCGGATACTAACACTATGGTTTCCGAGTCGGTACATGATACCAACCTGATGGATATAAATTTATGCTAAAGTTCACCCAAATTGAGAATTACAACAATTTCCGAACACCTGTTACTCCAGTTAAACCATACACTCTGGCCTTCATCGATATCAGTTATCACATTTCGCGGTAAGCATGACATCATTCAATTCAATATATTACAGTTAAATACTGTTTGTTGCGAAGAACTAATATATATGCAAGTATGTATTAGGTTTTGCGAACCTAGTAACAAATTAGTTCAGTTGTGACCAGAAGGATAAACCAAAGGCAGCATGAACGGAAAGTATAATCTCATGCACATTCGTTTCGTGCTTACTGGCGACTCATCAGTAGGAGCCGGTATTACGCCCTTTAACCACTATATATTTGGTAGAAGAATGTGGAATAATAGGACGGTACAATCTCCTAGACGAATGTGTAAACCTGTAATAGTGAAGCTAACATAATCTAAAGTCAACGACAATACGACTTCAATGCTAACTCACACTATATAATATATATACCGAGTCTGTAAAGGATACTAACACTATGGCTATTGTGTTAGTAACTGATACCTTCTTTAAATCGATGAGTACCGGATACTAACACTATGGTTTCCGAGTCGGTACATGATACCAACCTGATGGATATAAATTTATGCTAAAGTTCACCCAAATTGAGAATTACAACAATTTCCGAACACCTGTTACTCCAGTTAAACCATACACTCTGGCCTTCATCGATATCAGTTATCACATTTCGCGGTAAGCATGACATCATTCAATTCAATATATTACAGTTAAATACTGTTTGTTGCGAAGAACTAATATATATGCAAGTATGTATTAGGTTTTGCGAACCTAGTAACAAATTAGTTCAGTTGTGACCAGAAGGATAAACCAAAGGCAGCATGAACGGAAAGTATAATCTCATGCACATTCGTTTCGTGCTTACTGGCGACTCATCAGTAGGAGCCGGTATTACGCCCTTTAACCACTATATATTTGGTAGAAGAATGTGGAATAATAGGACGGTACAATCTCCTAGACGAATGTGTAAACCTGTAATAGTGAAGCTAACATAATCTAAAGTCAACGACAATACGACTTCAATGCTAACTCACACTATATAATATATATACCGAGTCTGTAAAGGATACTAACACTATGGCTATTGTGTTAGTAACTGAAACCTTTTTTAAATCGATGAGTACCGGATACTAACACTATGGTTTCCGAGTCGGTACATGATACCAACCTGATGGATATAAATTTATGCTAAAGTTCACCCAAATTGAGAATTACAACAATTTCCGAACACCTGTTACTCCAGTTAAACCATACACTCTGGCCTTCATCGATATCAGTTATCACATTTCGCGGTAAGCATGACATCATTCAATTCAATATATTACAGTTAAATACTGTTTGTTGCGAAGAACTAATATATATGCAAGTATGTATTAGGTTTTGCGAACCTAGTAACAAATTAGTTCAGTTGTGACCAGAAGGATAAACCAAAGGCAGCATGAACGGAAAGTATAATCTCATGCACATTCGTTTCGTGCTTACTGGCGACTCATCAGTAGGAGCCGGTATTACGCCCTTTAACCACTATATATTTGGTAGAAGAATGTGGAATAATAGGACAGTACAATCTCCTAGACGAATGTGTAAACCTGTAATAGTGAAGCTAACATAATCTAAAGTCAACGACAATACGACTTCAATGCTAACTCACACTATATAATATATATACCGAGTCTGTAAAGGATACTAACACTATGGCTATTGTGTTAGTAACTGATACCTTTTTTGAAATCGATGAGTACCGGATACTAACACTATGGTTTCCGAGTCGGTACATGATACCAACCTGATGGACATAAATTTATGCTAAAGTTCACCCAAATTGAGAATTACAACAATTTCCGAACACCTGTTACTCCAGTTAAACCATACACTCTGGCCTTCATCGATATCAGTTATCACATTTCGCGGTAAGCATGACATCATTCAATTCAATATATTACAGTTAAATACTGTTTGTTGCGAAGAACTAATATATATGCAAGTATGTATTAGGTTTTGCGAACCTAGTAACAAATTAGTTCAGTTGTGACCAGAAGGATAAACCAAAGGCAGCATGAACGGAAAGTATAATCTCATGCACATTCGTTTCGTGCTTACTGGCGACTCATCAGTAGGAGCCGGTATTACGCCCTTTAACCACTATATATTTGGTAGAAGAATGTGGAATAATAGGACGGTACAATCTCCTAGACGGATGTGTAAACCTGTAATAGTGAAGCTAACATAATCTAAAGTCAACGACAATACGACTTCAATGCTAACTCACACTATATAATATATATACCGAGTCTGTAAAGGATACTAACACTATGGCTATTGTGTTAGTAACTGATACCTTTTTTTAAATCGATGAGTACCGGATACTAACACTATGGTTTCCGAGTCGGTACATGATACCAACCTGATGGATATAAATTTATGCTAAAGTTCACCCAAATTGAGAATTACAACAATTTCCGAACACCTGTTACTCCAGTTAAACCATACACTCTGGCCTTCATCGATATCAGTTATCACATTTCGCGGTAAGCATGACATCATTCGATTCAATATATTATAGTTACATACTGTTTGTTGCAAAGAACTAATATATATGCAAGTATGTATTAGGTTTTGCGAACCTCGTAACAAATTAGTTCAGTTGTGACCAGAAGGATAAACCAAAGGCAGCATGAACGGAAAGTATAATCTCATGCACATTCGTTTCGTGCTTACTGGCGACTCATCAGTAGGAGCCGGTATTACGCCCTTTAACCACTATATATTTGGTAGAAGAATGAGGAATAGTAGGACGGTACAATCTCTTAGACGAATGTAATAAACCAGTCACATCGTCAGTTGCCACTATCAACATTCTTTCTCATCCATTACGCAAGGTCTGGTGAATTATTTCTCATAGACACTGGATCAGATGTAAGCTTACTACGCCACAATTATTTCAAACCTACCCACGCAGTCGACACCAGCAATCTGACCTGCGCCAATGGCTCCAAAATTGCGAAGTTTGGGATACAAGTACACAAAATCTCGTTCTCCAACTCAAACATATGCTTCAAGTATCCTTTCATCATTGCCAATATGACAAGAAACATCATTGGACGTGACTTTCTCGAACACTTCGACCTGACCATTCGTCCAAGAACACGAGAGATACGCACTGCAGACAATCAGTTGCTTTCATCAGCGCAAAAATATATGACTCGCGCCGATGCAGTCTCATCCATAAAGCTAATTCCTCCAGTTCCTCATGTACCGCAACTAGACGATGTTCTGAAACGTCATGAAGAAATTTTTAAACCTATCTCCTCCATGCCAGATCTCAAGAGGAAGCGTGCCATCTCAGCCCATCGTATCATCTTATCGAAACTACTTCCTCATCCTCCACGAGCACGCCCATTGGCACCACACAAACATAAGGCTGCCGAGCAAGAATTCGCCACGCTACGTCAACAAGGCATCTGTACACGATCCAGCTCACCTTTTGCGTCGCCTGTGGTAGTAGTTCCAAAGAGTGAACCAGAGACATTCAGAGTGTGCGGGGATTATCGTATTCTCAATTCTTGCACACAGTCTGATTCGTACATCCTGCCAAATCCAGCTGACCCACTCAGATCTGCTTTTTGGTCATGCTCTGTATTCAAAACTTGACCTAGTCAAAGTCTACTATCAAGTTCCGATGGACATAGACTCAGTATCATATACTGCACTCAGATTCACCGGTAGTGGTACACATGTATATCACTATATGCTTTTTGGTCTCAAGAATGCCTCGCAAACATTCCAACGCGTTATAGACGAAACACTAGATGGTCTACCATTTGTAATTCCATATCTAGACGACATCCTGGTATTCTCCAACTCAATGTCCGAACATATACAATATATTGAGATCCTGCTCACACGTCTAGCAGATTATGGCCTCCGACTTCATGGCAACAAATGCGTCTTTGCACAGAAATCAATTGAATTCCTCGGTCATCAAATTTCCGAAGAAGGCATGACAACTATACCTGCTAAGGTTCGTGCTATTCAAGATCTACAGCCTCCAACCACCGTGCGAGCATTACGACGATTCTTCGGCAAGATGGACTACTATTATCGATTTTTACCCTGCCTTGCCAAGATTCTGGCACTTCTTCACAAATATCTTGTGCCAGAAAGACGTTTTGTCAAGAAATCGCAACTGATTCAGCTCAACGCCAACGACATGCAGGCTTACGAGGATGCCAAAAGAGCCTTATGCAGAGCGACCATGCTACATTCTCCTGATTGTTCTCAACATTTTGAATTGATCACTGACGCATCCGACGTTGCCATAGGCGCAGTACTTCAACAGTCTATCGATGGCATACACCTATTTATCGCCTTCTATTCGCAAAAACTACAACCTCGCGAGACGCGATATGATGCATTAGGGAAAGAGTTACTCGCAATCTACCAGTCGATCCTACACTTCCACACCTATCCGGATGGCCGAAAGTTCAAGATCTACACAGACCATCTTCCTCTACTCCCGATGCTCAGAGGAAAGAAGGAGTATTTATATTCACGACGTGTCAACTCACAACTTACATGAATACACGAGTATGAATTTGAAGTCACTCATGTCAAAGGACCAGAAAACGTGGTCCCAGACTCTCTAAGCCAACCTGCAGTACTTTATGCTTCTACTCTGTGTCCTTCACCTATAAGCACTCAGGAATTGCAAGCAGCTCAGCAAGATGATTCATCACTTCGGACATTTGATGTCAATTGCCTGAAAACATTTGATTATGATGGAAATCTGCTGTAGTCTGAAATAATTGGCGTGGGCCCTCGGCCGTTTATACCTGAAAAACTCCGTCACAAGATCTTCGAGGTTTACCATTTAATGAGCCATCCATCAGTGGAAATTCTATCCAGAACGTAGTTTTGGCCTGGCATGCGGCGAGATGTCAAGAAGTGGTCAAAAAAATGTCTAGAATTTCAAAAATGCAAAGTGACGAGGCACACTAAAACGGCGCCACAAGTCATTCAAGTGCCCAAAGTCCGGTTCACGCACATACAGTTTGATCTGCTAACTTTACCTGCCATGAACAATATACGCTGTCTACTGTCAATACGGGATCGCACCACTAGAGGGTATGAGGCCATACCACTTCCTGACAGGAAGCAAGACACTGTCAGTTATGTTTTAGAGCTCAATTGGTTCGCTCGGTTTGGTGCCCCAGCTGAAGTGACAACCGATCGTGGCGCACAGTTTCTCGGCGAAGAGTTTGCAGCCCTACTGCAATGCTATGGTGTCAAACACTCCATGACCGAGGCTCGCAATCCGCGAGCAAATGGTTTCTTCGATAGGCTACAACGGGAACAGAAAGCGGCGCCCAAGGCCAGCCCAGAAGAAAATTGGCTTGCGGCTTTATCGAAAATACTCCTATCAGTGTGTACAAGACCTGGTGAGCCGATCAAATGTAGTTCCGCTGAAATGGTATTTGGCGAATGTCTACGGCTGCCTGGCGAACTATTCCGATCACTCTCTGAAACTGTGATAACGATGAACGATCCGGCATTTCTGTTTCCACTTCGCAGTTACTTATAGTATAACGCTCAGAATCGGCCGATCTGTCATACACATTAGCAGCATGGTCCAAAATATAAACGCAAAGATTTTGATAGCTGAAAATGGTTCTTCGTCAACAACGACATGGATAACGACATGGATAAATTGTAATTAATAGGGTTTTGTTTAATAAATATAGACACACGCGCGCAATACACAGGGAGCATGCAGTGGATTATAGTGCATAAGTGGTTCGATAAATTTTTTTTGCATTCTGATATGATTTCATGCATCAGAACATCAGATGTTCCTCAATCACACTCACAAATGCTATAGTTCAGAGGAGTATTATAATTTAATAATTCAAAAACCTAGCAAACAGTGGATTAATTATTTGTGATGTTTTTTTCAAAACAGTTCTTACACGATTTTTATCTATCAATCATCAGTGACAATATTTGCCAGTGACTTTATTTATATCATCATATATTTTCAATCATTTACATGTATTCATCACGATTCAGACGTTTGTGAATTGATTTTTACTTGTGTTGACAATATATCGTTTTGTTGCCGTCTAGAGCACGGCCCGTTTTATTTAACTGTGAACTGATAACTACTTGTGTATAAGACATTCATTTTTGTAGGCAATATATCATTTTGTTGCCGTCTAGAGCACGGTCAATTTGGACTAACTGTAAATTCTATTTTTTTTGCAACATTGTGTACAATATACGTATGATGATTCGTCTTAGCCTTCTCACATCACCCATCGGAAAAGGGTCGGGGACTAATCATAACCACGGAACTCAACAGCAGCTACCAGGATATATCTAGGAATGGTACAGAATCACGAACTAGATAGCCACCCCAAAAATCCCCCTACAACATAACTAAAAAACTTCGTTAAAATATTAATTGATACACATGTACGTACATCTAAATGAAACTGCAGTCAACAGACATTAATTTACCCTTTGCACGCGTCAGACAAATTATTACTTATAAATATTGTATTATTAGAATAATCTCAATAGGTAGGGTGGGGGTGCAAAACACAAAATTAGGGTTCAAATCACTAAGAGTTTTAAAATCAAACGATTAGTTAGAGATGAAATTTAGAAAGACTATATTCATAATAATTGATTATTCATTACTTGAACAATAAGCCCACTAATTAGTCAATCTTAATCCGATGTTCTTAATCTTTTACTGGAGCTAGCTTCAGTTTCCAATTCATGCAATCGCCTTTTCCTGCCATTAGCTAATGCGGTATTCCAAATCGAACCTAAAGATTTTTCAACAGCTGTTTCATTCATAATATTATCTCTAGATTTAATTTCGATAGATTCCCTAATCAATCTCGTCACCCTATTACGACTACATATTGCTATGCGTTTGCATTCCTCCCAGTCGATAGTATGCCCAGTCTCCACTACATGACGAGCAAGATCAGATTTAGCAATATGTCCATACTTACACGCAGTTTTATGTTCACCTCTTCTTACTTTGATTGGAGCGCATGGTCTCACCAACATACTTGAGACTACAATCATTGCATGGGATCTCATACACTCCTGATGTTTCTAAGGGTTCAATCTTTTCTTTTTGGTTAGGGAGTATAGTGCCTAGTGTAAGGGACTGTTTTAAAACGGTCCTTATATTGTATTTTAAAGCTAATGATTTCACTTTCCTACTTAATATAGAGTCCGGTAATACCATGACCTTCCGCTCTTCCTTCTCCTTATCCGCTTTTATGTACCTCAAACTAGGATTAAATTTTTTTCACGATATCCATCATTGTTGCATCTATTAAATGAAGAGGGTAACCATTAGCCTTGAATATATCGCGTAGTCTACCTAATTCTAACTTCCTATGCTTTATATCTGTTAACTTAAGACTTCTTAATGTTAATGACTTTAAGATACCGACTTTCATACGAAACGGGAGATTGGACTTTAAATTAAGAAGGATTCCTGAATAGGTTGTAACACGCGGCTCCGCGTTACAACCTAAAGAGTCAATTTTAACAAATAATCTAACTCTGTTTTTACACAATATTTCTCTTAACTGTGATTTTAAAACAATCTCTGTTAGTTTCAAGCAGTTTTAATTGAGATTTCTTGAACTGCAGTTTTAATTGTAATTAATAGGGTTTTGTTTAATAAATATAGACACACGCGCGCAATACACAGGGAGCATGCAGTGGATTATAGTGCATAAGTGGTTCGATAAATTTTTTTTGCATTCTGATATGATTTCATGCATCAGAACATCAGATGTTCCTCAATCACACTCACAAATGCTATAGTTCAGAGGAGTATTATAATTTAATAATTCAAAAACCTAGCAAACAGTGGATTAATTATTTGTGATGTTTTTTCAAAACAGTTCTTACACGATTTTTATCTATCTATCATCAGTGACAATATTTGCCAGTGATATTATTTATATCATCATATATTTTCAATCATTTAAATGTATTCATTACGATTCAGACGTTTGTGAATTGATTTTTACTTGTGTTGACAATATATCGTTTTGTTGCCGTCTAGAGCACGGCCCGTTTTATTTAACTGTGAACTGATAACTACTTGTGTATAAGACATTCAATTTTGTAGGCAATATATCATTTTGTTGCCGTCTAGAGCACGGTCAATTTAGACTAACTGTAAATTCTATTTTTCTTTGCAACATTGTGTACAATATACGTATGATGATTCGTCTTAGCCTTCTCACATCACCCATCGGAAAAGGGTCGGGGACTAATCATAAGCACGGAACTCAACAGCAGCTAACAGGTATATCTAGGAATGGTAGAGAATCACGAACTAGATAGCTACCCCGCAAAAATCCCCCTACAACATAACTAAAAAAACATCGTTAAAATGTAGTTGATACACATGTACGTACATCTAAATGAAACTGCAGTTAACAGACATTAATTTAACCTTTGCACGCATCAGACAAATTATTACTTATAAATATTGTATAATTATAATAATTTCAATAGGTAGGTTAGGGGTGCAAAACTGAAAATTAGGGTTGAAATCACTAAGAGTTTTAAAATCAAATGGATAGTTAGAGATGAAATTTTGAAAGACTATATTCATAATAATTGATTATTCATTCCTTGAACAATAAGCCCACTAATTAGTCACTTTTTAACAAATATAGTGCTCTTTAAGGTCAAATAATCTAACTCTGTTTTTACACAATAGTTCTCTTAACTGTTATTTTAGAAACAATCTCTGTTAGTTTCAAGCAGTTTTAATTGAGATTTCTTGAACTGCAATTTTAATTGTAATTAATAGGGTTTTGTTTATTAAATATACACACCCGCGCAGGGAACATGCGGTGGATTTGAGTGCCATAGTGGATTTATTTTTATTCGTTTGATTATTCGCAGTTTATACAAGTGATTTACTGTTCGCATTTATTTCAACGTACCCGAATTACAGAGTACAATAAATTATTAAAATTAAATGTGTTAAAAACATAGCAAACAGTGGATTAATTATTTGTGAA
Source organism: Eudiplozoon nipponicum (assembly GCA_029291075.1). Taxonomy (NCBI): domain Eukaryota; kingdom Metazoa; phylum Platyhelminthes; class Monogenea; order Mazocraeidea; family Diplozoidae; genus Eudiplozoon; species Eudiplozoon nipponicum. The sequence continues at coordinate 37,406 of JAQBSW010006007.1, forward strand.
GTTTATTCATTGAAGTTTTTAAACGAATTTAGTCTACTCATAATCAGTGCCAACTTTTACCATTGACTTTATTGATATCATCATATATTTTCAATCGGTTACATGTATTCATCACAATTCAGATATTTTTGAAAGAATAATTGCTTGTGCATAAGACATTCAACTTTGTTAACAGTGTTTCGTTTTGCTGCCGTCTAGAGCACGGACAATTTTGTATAACTGTGACTTGTGTATAAGACATTCAACTTTGTTAATAGTGTTTCATTTTGCTGCCGTCTGGAGCACGGACAATTTTGTTTAACTGCGACTTTTGTATAAGACATTCAATTGTGTTAACAGTATTTCGTTTTGTTGCCTTCTAGAGCACGGTCAAGTTTGACTAACTATGAATTTTTCATGCAACGTTGTGTACAATACATTTGTGATCATTCGTATTAGCCTTCTCACATCACCCTTTGGAAAAAGGACGGGGATTGATCATAAGTATGGATCTCAACAGCACCTACCTATTCTATTTAGGGAGATAAAAACCCCGCAAAATACCCCTACAAAGTATCCTTCCTATAAATATATCTTCCTAATTTCGGATCTTTTCTAATTAATTTGATATCCGAAAACTGAAATTCACCTGATGATTCCCTTTCTGAGTTAAATTGGATTTCGCTTACTCGATTAGATATTTAGCTATTTAATGCTATGCCAACAACTGTTATTAACTTGTCTATCTTGAGTGTAGCCATACTGGTTTGAACTGAACAATTACATTAGTCTTTCGTAATTCTAGTTTTATCACACATGACACGTTTTTTATTACGAGTGTCTCTGAATTATTGGTCTCCCCCAACCAGAAAGTGAAGGCCATCTCAGTTACGTCAATTTACATTGAGTGTTTAAAACGAATAATTAATGCATGCATTGATAAATTATTATATAGCCACACTGGTCTCAATTAGTTAGATGAAAACAACAGTTATGAAAATGCACACAAACATGTGACACGCGAATATCTAATGAAAGGTCAGTCTGAATTATAAATATTATGACTAGAGGAAATAACGCGCTTGCTTCATTTGTTTCGTTTGTTAAACTTGTGAGGCTATCGATAATTTCAGCCGAAATATGTCAAGAGAGGAAAACTACTGGAACAATGAAAGCTGCGTTAGTTAAATACTTGGAGATTTCCAGACTTTTAGAAATAAAGAAAAAGGAAAAGTTATGGACACTGACTAAATTCATAAAGACAGAGCGCTAAAATATGTTAGATATGATCTTGTCGAAGACTTTAGTAAAAGTAGGAGAAATAGCAATAAGGCATAGATATTTAAATGAGGAAATGGATGAAATGTCATTTTTTGAATAGATAAGTTCATTAAAGTTAGACAAGTCGAAGAATAATAGATAATTTCGAGATATCTGCTGATAACTTTAGCAATAATGTGAAGTGATTCTAAACTGGGAGAGCAATCATGCCAATGGGGACACTACATTTATCAAATTTGGTTCTAACGACCATGGCTGGCGAAAAGTTGAGTCAATGCAGACTTTTTGGACCTCGATATCGAACATCTCAGTAGATGGAGTGAAAATAGAATAGTCATTTACAAGATAACTCAGAAAATTGACTGCAAAGATGGAATTGTCCAAACCAGAGAAGTTTATGCTTGATCTATTAGACATATGGTACTGTTGGTTTTTGATAATTGCGTATTGCTGTCTAGAGTTAGGCGTTATCAGAATGCGTCTTTTGATGCCTAACGCTTGTCTGTAGAATAATATGAATATCAATACTTCGGAGTTTGGGAGTGCGGGAAAGTGCGGAGATACGTTATTTTAAGTTACATGTAAGGTTATATCTCGTCTTAAATAAGGTGCTTCACTTTTACTGTATAATGACATATGCTAAGTTTGAGGACAGGATGATACGGATTTGGGAATAGCACGATAAAAAGATGTCTGGGATGATTACTTCTCTCCATACAATGACATCAAATAGTCAGCTAAACTCTTTTCAATCAGAGTATGGTCTGGATGTGGAATGTATGAAAGGTATAAGAAAAGGTACCTGACAGTGGTCTAGATTAGTATAGATCTCTAGAATTTTTCCTTTAAATCATGTTTGCGTTCTTGAAGTAAACACATGTCCAATTTTATTTATTTAGACGTCGAGCAACATAGCAAAACAACTGCCAGTCGCTCGCACTATGTTGTTCGATGACCGGTTAAATACAATGGGGATCGGTGGTTACCACTACCCGCGCAGCCAATAATTGTTTAATCTACAGATTTTTTTATCGGTCACGTCTTTGTTTGAGATGACGCAGTCGATTTGGTAATGAGGAAGATTAAATTTCAATCAGTAAGTTGTCAGCAATGAGCTGAATCAGCCGATGGTTTTTTTTTGTTAAATTTTACCAGTTAGCCAGACGGGAACTGATGTGTCCCACAATGATTTATTGATCAGACGGTTGAGAAAAATGGGGGGACAGAAATAAGGCTTTACGAGTGTCGACAATTATTGAGAAGTTTAGAGGCTGATTGGCAACGTAGTCTGATAGGCTTCAAAATAGAAGCACTAGCTGAAATGCAAAGAATTCGAGGTAGTCAGACGTATAGACATGAGAGAGGAAAGCACGTATGCAGCCAATCCAAGCCTTCATTTATAGACTCAGTCTCTTCGACAAAATGGATTAACCGTTGATGAGGAAACAATCAATGTGTATGACAGGAGAGAACAACATTCGACAAGAAAGTACATACCAGCTCGATTGGGAAATAGAATTTTTTTGTGATTGCCTTAGAGTTAATAAGGACTGTCGGGAGAGTTTCAGGTGCAAAATGATTAGAATGAGGAGGAAAATCGTGCGAGAATCCTACAATGATAGCCGTAGCGCAACGGGGGAATGACAAGAGTGAGCGTACGCTGAACTTTCTTAGTTCTGCTATTGTCAATCAGGTTTAGGAGATGAGAGATTTGAAAATAGGAAAAAGACGGGTCATCATGGCTCAAGTTCCTTGATATATACAACGTCACGGGAGTCATAATGGTTACAACTAAATGCTGCATGAGCTCCACCTAAAAGAAAAAAGGCTAACCGAGTTGCAAAAGTTAGTATATAAATGAAAATTATGTGTAGTATTTGGCATGGTGACTCAGTGTTTGGAGAACCAGATTCTGACGCAGACGTGCCCAGATTCGAGACCTGTACGCGGCAATTTCTGGAGAGTACGTGATGAGTTCCCAATAATGTTGAAAACAATCCACTGGATGTATTGCCTTTACTACACTATACAATTCTTAGCTTATACTGCCAAATTTATGTACCTAATGTATCAGGTGTTTATATCAAGTTCACAACATTGATTATATTAATTAGATGGCTTGCTGATCTAAAAAGTTCTTAAGTTTAAACACTGCAAATTTACGACCAGTCGCCTTTGATTTCATAGAGAGCAATTTCATGATCATCTCACTGGTCCGAATGATGGTTGGAGATATGCGTGTCGGGCTATCAATGCAAACTAGTAAAAGTGTTCTATTTAGCATGTTACTGTGCAGCAGAAACTGCGACGACAGCTTAGATTGGTCGCATGTGGTTTATGAACTCACCATACTAGCTATTTGTGGGAACGCTTAAAATCGGAATCGCTCAAAAAGACAAAGACGACAAATGGAGTGTTACAAATGGCGATTGTTTTGGGCGAGTCGACTCAGGGCTAGCGGCTCTAGTTGCGGAAGTGGTCTAGAATGATAGCTGAGAGAATTTTTGCTGGTTAAGATTTATTTTATAGTAATTGGCTATTACGATTTGATTTACATTTTCTTGTCAAATAGATTGCATTTGCTATGATTACGCTAAGCAACCTCTCACACAACTCTGTTGCAAAAGTAATTGGTCTGGAGCAACAGATCTGGCAATAAAGCGGAAATGGAAATGTTTGCAGATAATGCAAAAAAAATCAATCCATTGATATCAGCTATATGTTGCTGGAGATCAGCAAAATTGAAAAGTGAATTCTGGGCTACAATTAGAGCAGTAACTAGTTCATAATAGTGGAACATGATATTTGAAAATCTAGCGGTCCATGAAAGAGAAAAATGAATAAAAAATATAAATATTAATTCAAAATTCATGAAATTTTATAAGGGTGAAATAAAAGGAGAAATCTAGCAAATGTGAAACGATCTAAATCCATGATCTAATTTCAAAATGATAGAATTCCTCGAGCAAGGCCACACTGGCTGTTTCTATTTTCCAAATCAATATGTTGAAACAAGCAGACATATGCAGCAGTAAATTTAATCAACTACACACTTTTGTAAAAGCCACAGTTTCAAGTAAATGCCGTAAAACGCTACAAACCAGTTTAGGTGTCATGGAGGCGGAGAATAAGTAATGTTGGTGGTACTTATTTGAGCCGGAATTGCGTTTTCGGGTAAATTCCGAGAAAGCAAGATAGTGTAGCAGCATTTAGACACTTAAGACCGGCTTTAGTTGACTGGCTTGTGTTCCTTCTCTTGTAGCGTTGAAATCAGCGGTTATATGCTGTGTGAAGGCTCGGATTTGCGACAACACCGTGGTGACTGGCACACGTAGAGGTCCAATAAATGGACGTTGCTCCGTCTCACTAGCTGTGCAGCAGCAAGATTGGTATGACAAAGTGACTCTGCTAGTGAAACAAGTCCAGAAATCAGCGTAGGTAAACAGTCAGTGTGACAGGAGACAGCACGTTCACGTAGTGCGCTGCAGAAGTCCATCATGACTTATGACAAGCATGATAATAGCACCGTGCTTATATTGCGTTGAAAGCGGATGCTCGCACGCCATTGGTTTACCGCAAATGTTGCTTGTTTTAATTTGTGCCGCGTGAATTAAATTTGAATTTTATTTAGTTAATATGTCGGAGAATTTTTCTTGAGCTGTTACATCACTTTCCTCTCTGAAAAAAGGAAAACATTTCTCTAAGCGAGGCTTGATAAGAAATGTAGGGCGGAGTTTGAACCCAGTTAAGAAATTGGTTATTATTCTGCCCATAGCTATTTTTTAATGTACCGTAAATGCTCGGCTGGTGTATGTTTGTTGGTTGCTTCAACAATGATATTATGCCAAATAGCCACTAGAAATTGCGACACAAAATGTTATCTGTAGAGACCGGTCATACCGCATGAGGCAAAATAGAGCAGTGTGAGATTTGGAGAGCCGCGGCGTGAGTATTTCAAGGTAGATTGCCACGTTCAAGTTAAATACTGGATAGGCTAGATCGCCGTCAACGTGTTTTAATACGACCAAAGGAGCTAGTGTGTGCTCTACGTTGTTGTCATGATATTCGTAGTGTGGTCACTGTGCAACTGATGAAGTTGAGATATGCATTGAAAGTGACCTGTACCATGATATGAAGCTGATAACTACTTAGTGTTGCTACGCAAGGCGTTAGCTTTAAGTAGCTGGTCATACCAAAATAGGCAGTGTGAGCTCAGGTGTGAGCCATACGTTACAATAGAACAATGGGAAAATATATACATGAAAATCAAATGGTAACGACAAAATATCTCTTCGAACCTTACCGCAGATATGGCAAAATAACAAAGAACTATTCATAAAATGCTAAACAATTGTTAATTAAGAACAACTAGTTATACCACGTGAGACATGTGAGTGTGAGAAGAAATTAAATCATGTGGATTCATAAAGGTCATGTTTAGTTAAATAGGGTGCAAGTGGTGCGCATAAAGTTAAATGTTTGATACGTAAAATGACGAAAAATTAATGTTAAAAAATTGTCAGTTATGTGTTAGCAAATCAGTCTATTGCTAGATTGAGATTTTATGTAGATATAGCCTGAGACGCGTGTAGAAGATTCTATGTTCCTAGAGTCAGGCGGTTTGATAAACCGTTTCAGCTTGTCTATGCTTGCCAATTTATGTGTCGCACTTTGCATGAAAATAAGTATTTCGGTTGTCTGAGCAAAATTGGGTAATGACCGCGATATTTTGGTTGTAGTGGTGCAACAGAAGTTTCGTTGCGAACGAGTACTCTCTTGCAGTTGTTGAGCTGCGGTTGAACGATGACTGGACGAGGCGTATGTTTCGGTTGCTGTTCAGACATGTTACCAAAATAAAGTCGAAGGCGGGTAGCTTCGTTTTGAGGGTTATCCTGTGCGGGTAGTAAACCTGGTAGCTGACTAGGCAGGCGTAGATTCATGTCATACAAGAGTTGTTACGCAGATGTTTTAATGTATTTACGAGAACTGGAACGCAAGGCAAGTAGAATTATTGGTAATGCATCGATCCAGTTACCATTAATAGACGAGGATGCTAAAGCAGCTTTGAATTCCATAAGTATTCTCTCTACCATACCGTAAGATTGGGGATAGTAGGGAGTCGTCTGGTCTAAGATGCATCCCATGAACCGCAAGGTTAATTTGAAACAATCCGATAAAAAGAAAGTGCCTCTATCAGTGATGATCTTACTGGGAATACCATATTGGGATATCCATGCAGAAATGGTGAAAATATGTAATGCCGCACGCCATTTGTCAGATGAAATATGCTAGGCAAAAAGTAACTCCAGAAACGATCAGTAAAAAATCGGGCAGTCGCCTTGCTTCCTGAGTAAGAAATTGAGTGAATTGAGTCGAAAACATTTCTCTGAAGGCTGGTCGGCAGAACTGGCTTGTTGGGCTGCGTACTCGTGAAGTAAACAATAGATAAGTCTTCCCAGAGACTACATACGAACTCAGTGGGGTAATGGGCTACTGATCTTTAAATGAGAGTGGCACCGCGCTGTTCTGTTTGCAGAAGGGAGGGCGTTAGTGCAGGTTCTTTGAGGATCACGGATTTGACTGTGAATGGCGACAACAAAGGTGGTTGTATTGAGACGCCTGGCCTATAAAATGCGTCTGCAATGAAGTTCTGTTCGCTTCTGATATAAAAGATATTAAATTGACAGTCGCTCATACGAGACAGCTGTCTTTCATCTCTAGCAGGGTACTTTGCTACAGTTGAATTTGCCTTTTGAAGTGCGCTAAATAACGGTGCATGATCTGTGGTAAGAGCAAATCTGCTGTAGCCAATGACGCTGATAAAATGACGTGCTGTGTCGTGGATGGCGAGGAGTTCTCGACCGAGAGTGTCGTATCTTATTTCTACTGGTTGGAGACTACGCGAGTAAAAACTGATAGGCTTTCAAACTCCGACGATCTCTTGTTCCAACGTGGCTCCAATAGCAAACTCAGAAGGATCTGTCGTGAGTAGAAATGTTAGTTGAAAATCTGGATGCATTGACATTGTAGCATTTGCTAACGAGTTGATGGCGAGTCGAAGTAATTCCTCGTTTTTAGATGACCAAGAAATGATTCCGCATGTACCTACACAACAGATTAAGTTGTCTTGAAAGGCCGGTAAGGAAGTTACGATAGTAGCTAAGGCCTCCCAAATTTTTGCAACTCACTAACAGTCTTCAGTGACTTGATATTCTTTATTGAATTTGTCTTCGACGGCAAAGGTTGAATACATTGTGGCGTTATTTGATATCCTAGGAAGTCCACGGATGTAGTTGTAATCTGCGTCTTGTCACAGTTAATCATGTGTCCGTGGTTGGATATGTAAACTGCTTGACATGAGATTATAAATCTGAACTGAAAACCATAATGTCATCGAGATTTGACTTACAGTAAGAGGAGTCGTCGCGAATTAGGTTCAACATGAATCTTAGAAATATATGTGTAACACACTTAAGTCCAAAAGGCATGTAGAGGTATTCGAAAAGTTCAAATGAAGTGTTGACCGCAGTCTTTTCAATATCTTCCGACGCTACCAGGATGTAGTGGAAGGCTGGCCTAAGGTCAATCACTAGGAAGAAATTGCTGCCGTTGAGTATTTCAAGTAAGGTGAGAATATTTGGAATAGGATATACATCAGATTTTGTCACTGAATTTAATTTGCAGTAATCTCCGCAGGTTCTGTATGATCCGTTTGATTTGGAGACTTAGTGCAGTAGTGACGCTCATTAACTTTTCCATGGTCTGATGATTCCCTCTTCTAATAGCCTTGAAAATTCCTCTTGGACAGCTTTCAGTTAAGGAGGGGCCAGTGGTCGCTTCTTGAGTACAATTGGTTCTCCTTCTGTGAGAATACTGGGCATCGTGTTAGAGACTCGTAGCTCTGACTTGCTGAGATCGGCAAGCGATATATGTTCTCGAAGAACTGCTGATATCTCTGCTGAATGATGCAGTGGGGTAGGCTAAATAACCTGTAACTCCAAACGCCCGGAGACAAGTGTCCAAAAGCTTTACTGAAGTACGGTGGAGGGATCGAGGATATTTTGATTGGCAAGATCAATAGTAAGCATAAATTTCAAAACGAATTCAAGGCCTATTATGTTGTGTGAGACCTTTGAGCCGATGAAATTGTGAGTAAATTCACGCCGTTAACCTATGTTGAATGTGCGATGCAGGGCAGCCATAAGTAGGTATTTGTTCCCCTCTAGCTGTTTCAAGTAAAACGCATAGAGACACCTCGGCCATTGAATCATCCTTGAGATCTGAGTCTGTTGCACCCGTGTCTACGATGAAATTTTCGCCAGTACTAAAATCAAGTAGATGCAGAAGTCCGTTGGGCTGTATGGCCGGGTCATGCAAACAAGTGGGCTGTTCATTGCTAATGACATTGTCAGTTTGGCTATCTAGGTTTCATATTCGTCGTGGCCTAAAAGATTCAATAGGAATTTCGGTTTCTAAGTGATGGCTTCCTTGTGGCGCCGTTGATACCGTTGATGCGCAGAAAGTACTGTCTTTTACTTTCTTCGTCATATATTTCCCGATCCTGATGCTCGACTGCGCCCGTTTTCTATGGCCTATCCCGTCAACTGTAGAAATTAGCATTCATTTGGAAATTCTTCCGTACGGCATAGACAGATTTTTTATGAAAAAAATGATTATAGCACCAGTTTTTAAGCATATCTATTAAAAGATTGCAGGGACCTAGATCGCCTCCTACTGTTATTTCGTGCTTTGTGTGGAAAGATGGGTCGTACGCTCATATGATTTAGCTCAGATTTCTCTATGATTAATCCCTCTAGAATTTTAGCCATAATTGCTATTGGCCTCTCTAAAGACGTGATCCTATCATCCTGCTGGAAGGGCAAAAGTATGGCGAATTTAACTTTCGTTTCAAAATCCTAATTTCTAACTCGCATCTCGCTTAAAAGTCATCTTATGAGAGAGATTTGGGGAGCTTTCTGGCGAACAATATTAATGACTGCGGAAGATAGTTAATAAAAACATCCTTAGCCTCATGATCAGAAATATTGGTTTTATACCACTATTTCCGCAATTCCCTTAAAAACTCAATAGGGCCAAGGTTTGGCGTGTTTAACTGCGCTTATTTATTTATTATTAGTTCAGTTTCAGTGGGATTCAGCAAGGATTCTCCTTCATTTTGGAGGCCCTAAATAGGATTGTATAGTTTCCAAATGACAACAAGCTTCGGATAAATCCGTCGCTGTTATTCTGAAGGTAGTTTAGCGAAAATCTTTGACAGCTTATGATGACTGTCATAATCTGGAAACGGAGAGAAAACAGTCAACATACGTAAAGAATTATTCACAATCTCCATCACATACTGGAGCATTAATATCTAAAATTAGACCTGACATTCTAAAAATCTTACGGGATCGAAAAGTCATAAATCTTTATTCAAAATGAAATGTATACAAAGGCGTGAAATGAAACACATTTATTTAAATTCGCGCGCGGTTTCAAATGTCTCCGATTTTGTTGCATACCAAAATTGAGAAAATCGTTGCGGACCTTCAGAATTCTATGAAGGTGCTGAAAGAAGAGAACAGCCTTATTAAAAATAGTATGTCTAAATTGGAAACTGACGTTGATGTATATGCGAATTTGGAGCTAGCGGAAAAAACATGAAACTTTAAGCGCTCAAATTGTAGAGTTGACGGAAGCGCTAGAAGTGAAGATGATGTTCAGCCATGGGTAGAACTGGCTGATATAACAACAGAAGACGATGCGCCAATCAAAAATAAAAAAATCGGGCGACGAAATTTTAAATATATTAGGGAATGAGGTGTTGGCGCGGAAAAGCAAAGAAAACCAGCTAATTTTATTTAATCTTGACAAAAATGACGTAAAGGACGTTGAGAAATTAAACGTTTAGATCAAGGACGCGACGGAAGCTGATATTGCTAAATGTTATAGGGTGGGCAAACGGTCTGATCCTCCAAGATCTGTGGTGCTAAAATTATCAAAAAGGCCAACGAATATGCAGATTGAAGCCATCAATAAAAAGGAAAATGAGAACCCTGATTTTCATAGCATATTTATTGGACGTGAAAAAACATTTCTCCAACGGAAATCGTCAAAAAAGAAAAAGCTAAAGAACAATCAGGAGCGGAAACCGTCTACTTCAGATCACGCTAATATAAGGAATTCATCAAATGAAGCAAAAATATCAAAAAACGATGTATCGTTACTCAATGTTGTGGACAGCGGGGGGGAGGAGAAGTAAAGCTTCAAAATCCAGCAAAAGAACAATAAAGAAACCAACAGATTTGAACCAGTAAAAGCCGATAATTGTTTAGATAAGTCGTATACTACATATACTTTATTTTATGCCAACTTTAGAAGGGTTAAGGACAAAACCATTTTTTCTGTGTCATTTTGTAATAACTAACGATTTTGATTTTATAATATTATCTGAAACTTGGCTCAACAATGACATTGAAAACCACAAATTTGACGTTCCTCACTATTCCTTTTTTTAGAAAAGACAGATCGCTAGATAAAAGAGGTGGAGGAGTACTCATTTATAGTAAATCTGTATTAAATGCAAAAGTGTTACATACCAGTGAATATAATATTATCATTGATTTTTTTATCTATACAAATCGTTAATCTGATCTTAACCGAGGTTTACAGACCGCGGTATGCTATTTTATATAATGATCAAACATTTACCAATTCTTTTCAATCTATTTTGGACTGTCATGGTTATAATGTGGTGGTAAGTGATTTTAATAAGTTACATGTCTGTGAAATAATCAATTTTTTTCTTTTCATGATCTCAAGTAGACTATAAAGAAATAAACTAGAGGTTCGGAATTCTTAGATCATGTATATTTAGAAATTGAAACGGTGAAAACATACAGTAGTGATGTTGTAAACCATTTCAAAGACTTGGGTCACAATCAAATTATTTTAAGTGGAATATCTTGAGTAACAAAACAGAGAAACATAATTTTGAAAATGCACACGTGCAATGTTCCAGAATCAACTGGAATCTTTTTAGAGAATTAAGCATACTGATTGATTATGAAAGTTTTGATATCATGAACAATGATGAATTTGTATCTTCTGTTTCAAAGTTATTATCTGATATATTTTAGGCTTCCACGTTTACAGTTATTATACCGAAGCGAATCAATAGGAAATTATGTAAACTAAGAATTAAACGAGATAATATTGTAGGATATTTTGTAATTATAATGATAACCTTTTCGGGGCAGCTGTCTAATGATTTCCTACATTTTCATGGTGGTCGTTTTTCCCACCCATTCCTTGATCAGTCCCTGACATTTTCCAAAGGGTGAAGTAAAAAACTCATCCATTTTTATCCGTCTATTGTAAATGGGTTAGCTAAGCATGAAAAATTCACAGTTAAACAAAACGGACCGTGCTATAGACGGCAACAAAACGATATATTGTCAACACAAGTAATTATCAGGAACACAAACGTCTGAATCGTGATGAATATATTTAAATAATTGAAAATATATGATGATATAAATTACGTTACTGATAATTGATGGATAAAAATCGTGCAAAAACAGTCTTGAATAAACATCACAAATAATTATTCTACTGTTTGCTAGGTTTTTAAATTATTTAATTATAATAATCCATTGTACTCTGATGTTCTGATACATAGAATCATATTCGAATAATAATTAATTGTGTAAACTGATAATAATTCAAAGAAGGGAAATAATCCACAAAGGCACTATAATCCACCGAAAGTTCCCTGCGTATTGCGAGCGGGAGTGAATATTTATTAAACAAAACCCTATTAATTACAATTAGAATTGCAGTTCAAGAAATCTCAATTAAAATTGCTTGAAACTAACAGAGATTGTTTCTAAAATCACAGTTAAGAGAAATATTGTGTAAAAGCAGAATTAGATTATTTGACCTTAAAGAGCACTATATTTGTCAAAATTGAACATCGTTGGGTTGTAACGCGGAGCCGCGTGTTACAATATAATGAAGTATAGTCTTATCAATAGTATTAAAAAACAAGGTTAGATTTAATTAATTCATCACAGCTGATAATCTGTCAAAGATCCGAAAGAATTATTTTGGCCAAACTGAAGCGTAATCCTAGACAAGAATGCAAACTCCTCACAAATTACATTAAATATTAGGAGCAATTAAAGCTCATATTACCCGTGGATAAAATTTAGTATGAATTTCTCTGTGAATTGGATGAAATATTTGGCAATTTGATAAGTAATCCACAGAATGAAAGCAATTTCATGAATCTAACCGATCCTTCGGGCGACCAGGAACCAGGACTTGTTATTGTAGTGATGCATTGATAAAATTAATGTGAAAAATAAAATCACAATTACAAAAAGATCACCTTGGTATATCAATTGATAACCTGTTTCAATTACCCTTAACTTTTATGAATGCGCTCTGCAACTTTATAAATAGAATTTTGAAGAATGGGAAATTACCAATCGATAGTAGCTAAACCGTTGCCAAAAGTAAGTAAGCCAACGTGCAGCAGTGATTATAAACTAATTTCTAATACCCCTTCGTTTTTGAAGATAATAGAACGATTGATACTACATCATTTAGAACGTGTTATCGGTTGATTTATATATAAGTCAACATCGCTTTGCGAAAAATAGATCAACAAACACTAATATACTTTCTATTTGGAAACATGTAATTACACTAGATGAGAAAAAGTTAGATGCATTTATTGTATTTATAGATATCTCAAAAGCTTTTGACTCTATATTTTTAATGTTATTTTGAATGCGATTAATTTATTGACTATTGATCCGAATATTTTTAGATTACTTAGATACTGTTTATATAATTGAAGAATGTGTATTCAAGTAAATGATTTTATATCAAAATCGAAAAGAGTAACAAGTGGAATTCCACGGGGATCAAGTTTGGGGACAATTTTATTTAATATCGTATTTGCACATTTGAAACTAAGATTCTTAATGATCGAGTTTGCAACTTCGCCAATGATTTAAAAATAATCTTTCCAATTGATCCAAAAAATGTCGAATTCTCCAAAAATAATGTGACACTGGATTTGTGTGATTTAATTAGATTTTTGATAACACCATGGCTGAGAATAAACAGTAAAAATACGAGAGCATTAAAAAAAGGTAACAGTGTAGAGGCTCCTAACCTATTAGTGTCTGAGAACCCCATAGATGCCAAGTCGTGTTCAGTCCTTAATTGTACAATTGAATCTGACAAGCTAGTACTCTCATTCACATCTATTAAATTCATGCCTGCCATATCTTGAGCTAATTTGCTTGTGTCCTCAAACTTAAGATTAGCTTCCATGCTGATCGTACTTAAATATTAATTTGATAACTTAGTGTTAGGCAAACGGAATATGTACTTCTTACGTAGCAAAACACCCGATCAAATAACCTGGAAAGAAATAAGACGTGAAAAGCAGAATTATTAAATTACCTGTTCCAGAACGTCCCCAATATGTACGATTCAAAAGACAAAATGATAGCAGGTGTATATTGTGAAAATCGAGTAATTATAAACGTAAATTGGAGAAATGAAATAAATGCAGCTTGCTGAGGAAAGTCAGGCCAGTCACGTACAGATAACCAAAACTGAAATTACGCACAATTCAGAAGTATATATACTGTCAAGTATTTAAACAAAGAATGTTCTAGAAAATAAACGAATAATTTCTTTTTAAATAAAATTCGTTTCAATCAGCCAAGGTGGTTTAAATTTATCAATAAATATCACTTTAATTTTGTCGGAGGAAATATCTTCCTCCACAACAAAACAGAATTTAATTATGTTTATTTTCATATACAATTTCTAATTGATACGTGACGCGCGCGGTTTGACATGGCTCCAATTTTGTCGCGTTCTGATATTGAAAACATTTTTATGGATCTTCAGAACTCAATGATGGTGTTGAAGGAAGAAAACAATTATTTAAAAAATGAAATGTCCAAATTGAAGAATGATGCTGTTCTGAGTGCGACGAAATTGGAACAGGCGGTGAAAAATAATGAGACTTTAAGCGCGCGTATAGTTGAACTGAATGAAGCATTACACATTAAGTTAGACAAACTACAGACTGATGTTCAGCCATGGATTGAATTGGCTGATATAACAGTGGAAGACGACACGCCTGTTAAAAATAAATCATCTGGCGAAGAAATATTGAATATATTAGCGAACGAATTTTCAGCGCGAAACAGCAAACAATTTTGAATGCGATGAGTTTGTTGAATATTGATCCGAATATTTTTAGATTACTTAAATACTATTTATATAATCGAAGAATGAGTATTCAAGTAAACAATTTGATATCAAAATCGAAACGAGTAACAAGTGGAGTTCCACAGGGATCAAGTTTGAGGCCAATTTTATTTAAAATCGTATTTGCACATTTGGAAACTAAGATCCTTAACGGTCGAGTTTGCAAATTCGCTGATGATTTGAAAATAATCTTCCCAATTGATCCAA